>JAGXJF010002261.1:0-214796 GCA_019208055.1 Stipa capillata
CAAGGTTTTGGAATGATCAGCAGCAATCAAGCTATCATCTCTTGCTGCAGAAGAAAGGTTTTGTTGACAGCATGCCAATTGATTGGGAAAACCTTGCCAAGAACGGCTTAGGTAATTTGAAGCAGATTTTAGCTGCTGTTCAACTTGATGAGATATGCAGCTTAAACCAAGATTATGATTCTGAAGCTATCAAGGAATTCTATGCAACAGTCTTTGTAGAGCAGAACAATCAAGATTATATGCTCTGGATGACAAGAGGTCAACTGCTGTGCATCACAGCTCCCGAGTTTGCAGAGCTGTTGGACCTACCATCAGGGTCAAAGTTACAGAAGATCAGCATATCCAAAGGCTCAGAAGAAGATAAGAGTCTCCTGCCAGATTGGGTTCCAAATGAGAGAAGAAAGAAGTTCTTCCCTACAGGCTTTGTGCCTCCTCCTGTTAAGGGTGCTATCCCTAAGCATATCTCCAATTTCAAAGGATTGATGAAGACACCCAAGCACATAGTGAAAATCTTGAACATATCCATCTGTGCCAAAGGTGGAGGAACTGATGCCATATACAATCCAGTATGGAGAATTCTTGAGCTCATCGCAAAGAAAGAGAAGTTTGATGTGGCCAGATACATATTCTCAGAAATAAATGAGTGCCAGAAGAACAGAACTGACAAGATGAGATATGGCTCATATCTAATGCATATGATTCTCCAAAGAACACCATTAGCATCTTCAGTCTTCTCTTTTGACAAGAAGATATATCTCAGCAAATTCAGACCTCAGAAGGATGACCATGAAGATGAAGTTCCTTTCTACAACATCCTCAACTCATCTCAGCCAGATTTTTCAGAGCCTCCAGAGCAAGCTACCAGAGTCTCAGTCAGACCACCTCAGCCAGCAGCTGATCTCCCAGAAGTCCTACCTGAGCCTCAGGTGTCTCCTACCCGAGACTCAGCTAGAGAATCATCTCCTCCTGCTGAGCGACAAGCATCGGTCTCTGTGAACCTTTCATCAGATAGTCTCCCTATGGTTCAACGTCTAGACAATCCCGCAGCTATTGATGCTTTCATTAAACGGGTTGTGCCAGTACAGATCTCTGTTATCAAGAGGAGACAAGATGAACTGCAACAAGAAATGGCTCAGCTGAAATCTGAACTCAAGAGTGAGATGGCAGATCTCAAGGCCTCGGTCAACAGCAAATTTGATCAGATCCTATCCCTCCTGCAACCAAAGCCAGCTCCCTGAGGATCTTTTCTTTCTTCTTCCTATCTCTTTTTAGTGCTTAGTGGCAAAGGGGGAGAGAGTAGGGAGAGAATAGCTTAAAGGGGAGAGTACTATATTCAGGGGGAGCAGTATGTAAAAAGGGGTAGACTAGACTGCATGTGTGTCAAGACATTCTATGTACTACAAATGATTTTATCAGTCTTGAACACCTCGTTTTTTGTATTGTATTGACTGTTATTGCTCAAATATATTGAAATACATTGATCTCTTTATCACATCTGCTCTGATACATGATATTCCTCTCTTTAGCTCTAATACATGCTCTGATATTTGATATATACATGACGCTCTGATATTTGATATTTGTACTCAAGCATGCAATCCTTTCTGTTATCTTATTTGCTGAGTACTCCTCCAACATACCTGCTATTCCGCTGTGCTTATACTCTCAGTTATGTTGTGAGAACCTGTTTTTGCATCAACTCTCCAATGTTTAAATCTGAACTGTACACTTGTATTCAAATGCAAAATCTCACTTGTGCACATCTTAAGGGGGAGTTGATGTCAAACAAGGTTAAATGCAATACTCTTTTTTATCTAAATGAATGTTTTAAAGGGATTGCCACTAACCACCAAAAAGGGGGAGATTGAAAGTGCATCCACTCCCATGGAGCTTGGGAGGATGGCTATCTTGCCCCAGAGTTTGGTTTTGATGGTTATTGGCAATCCTCACCTGTGTCTAATACTTGCAATGAGTGTGAACAGGAATTAGATGGACAGGTGAAAGCTGAAGTGAGACAACTGTTGATGATGAGCCCTAAAAAGAGCAAGGAACTGGGAAGGTCAGAAGGACCAGCTGAGCTAGGCTCCTGAGGCACAGTTGCGAAGAAGCCGAGGCTGTGCTCGAGGGCAAGCGAGGTGATGGTTGCTTGATGGAGTTCAAGGGCCGTGAATGCAAGCTTGATAAGTCCTGGAGGAGCTAGGAAGCTGGTGGATCTGGACCAAGGGTTTGCTGTGCGTCTACAAGGGCAGTCATCTTCGGTGAAGAAGCTTGGAACCAGTGCCAAGGGTCTAAGCGAGCTGTTCAGGGACTGTGGCGAGGCCATTGCTCTCTGGTCAGTTGTAGGCTTGTAGTGAGCCGGCCAGAGTTGTGCTCAGGTGCTGCCTGAGGCAACCGAGTCCACCTGAGTTTGGCATCTGAGACTCAGGTGGGTAGCTCAGCCGCGGCTAGTAGGTTACCAGAGGTGCATGTTAGCTGAGTCTCAGACAGGTTAGGTCTGGTGGCTCTTTATCTGACGTGGCATGAGGGTAACGGCTAGCTGCCAGGGACCCTATAAATAGGGAACCTAGGGAGGTTTTCAACCTCGAACCTTTACCTAACCTTTGCCTCTAACCCGAAAGCAACCTGTTGAGCAAGAGAGAGCTCTAGGTCTCCAAGTGAGTGTTGCTTGCGTGCATCCATCGTGAGAGAGAGTTGCTTAGTGCTTCAGGTGTAGCATTCGAGGTATTGGTTCCTCCAAGAGTGGGAGTGCTCTTGGAGTCGGTGAACAAGCCAAGTCTTGTGTGGCTGTCACCAAGAGTCTGTGAAGGCGATTTGGGTCTGCCTGTCTTGCTGCGGCAAGATCAAAAGGATTCCACACAAGAAAGGTACTCGAGGAAAGAGCACGTTTTGGTGCCGGCTGTGAGAACAGCTTCCTCAACGGAGACGTACTGCTTCGCAAGAAGTAGGAACTTCGGTAAAACAAATCATTGTGTGCTTTACTTTCTGTCTTGTGATCTGCTCTTACTTATTCTGATATCTATGCATGCTTAGATCACTAGAACACCTTTATCTGTTGCACACTAACTGAGTTTCCTCACCTGAGACTCAGTTAGCTCTTGCTAAAAAAAATTAGGACCTTTCCTGTTCACATCATCTGATGCACTCACCTGACTCTCACACCTGAGACTCAGTTAGCTCTGAATATAACTTGTTCTACATCAGCTGAGTTTGCTATCTGAGTGTCTGGTGTTTATCTGATATATCTTGCTGAGTCTCAGTTACCTGCATCAGTTGCATATATTTTCTCTAGGATTGACCTATCTCCAGAAGAGAAACCCATTAGGCATTATAATTTCTAGAGCCGACCTATTCACCCCCCCTCTAGTCGACTCCTAAGATCCCTTTCAGTTTTTCTCCATGCTAATTATCTCAGGTTTTGTTCATTATTGCAGCTAGTTATCTCACCTTCTCTTTTCTTGCCCAGATTGCCACAAGTGATGAAATGACGTCGACCTTGCTCTTGCTCCTTTTTGTGATCATGCAAGTGTTTGGACTGCATAGATGATGCTAATCTTTTGGTAGACCTAGCTTTTCTAGGTAGATATATAGTAATTAATGTCATGCTGCCAACCTAGCTAGCTTTTGTTGCTAAATATTAGGGACGTTACTCTTTTGTGAGACTAATGGCACACTACCTCAGAAAACACTTCTGCTATAATTTCATCACTGACGGGCAATAGGGGGCCCGTCGCTGATGACACGAAACACTGACGGGCGATCTAGCAACCGTCAGTAAACATGACACACTGGGCGAGTAAACAAACATCTACTGACGGGCAGCTAAAGCACCCGTCAGTAGAAGTGGACTGAGCACCCGCACTCCGCTTCATCACTGACAAAAAATCTTCACTGACGGGCGAGAGTAAAATGACTGTTAGTGAAAATTACGTCTTCACTGACGGGTAGGTTTATTGACCGTCAGTAGAAGTTAGCTCCGAGGGCAGAGTTATCGCTTATCATCACTGATGGGCGTTTGTCCGGAGCCTGTCAGTGTAGCTCGAGTCTTCACTGACGGGTCATTTCTTGACTGTCAGTGGAAGATAGCTCTGTTTTTTCCTTCAAGGGCAGACTTTTCACTAATGGGCGATGTACTACGCCCGTCAGTGATAAGTCTGCGTATATAACAGCACAGGCGCCCTCAGCTGGCCAGTTTGAGCTCGCGCGCCTCACACGGCTAGCTGCGGGCGCCTCTGCTGTGAATAGTGTGCGGCAGCCATGCTCCTCCTCCTCCTCATCCTCCCCCTCCTCCCTCCATCCTCCCTCCCTCCTCCATATGGATTTAAACCCTAGATCTAGCTACATCTCTCTCAATCCTCTCCCTCCTCCTCTCCACCCTCTCTTTCCCCCTCCCCTCCTCATCCTCCCTCCCTCCTCCATATGGATTTAAACCCTAGATCTAGCTAGATCTCTCTCAATACTCTCCACTCCTCCTCTCCACCCTCCCTCCCTCCTCCTCCTAGATATACAATCTAGATCTAGATCTCTTTTAACCCTCTCTCCTCCCCTCCTCTCTTTCCTCCTCCCTTCCTCTCTTTCTTTACCCTATTCCGAAGACTCTCGAATCCGCTCCTTGACACTGCTGCTAGCGAGCTCTCTTTGGTACGATGTAGTACATGGAAGAAAAGAATAAATTTGTGTTCATTTTGTTAATTTGGAATATAATCAATTAGTTTGTTGTTGTAGGGATCGATGGATCGAAGTTGGATGTACGGCGAAAGGGCAACACAGAGTTTCGTCGATAGTTTGAATGGGTTTCTGGATGCGGCTGAGGAAGATCGGGAGAAAAAGGGTGCGAACAAGATGTGTTGTCCGTGTTGTGGATACAAGAACACGATAATGTTCAGGGAGAGAGACATGTTACAACTACACTTGTTGACTCGAGGTTTCATAGAAGGTTATACACGGTGGACTAGTCACGGTGAGGAGATGAAAATTTTAGCTACTCCTGAATGTTTAGAGGAAGAGGCCATACACGAAGACGCAGAAGAAGATGAAGACCATATTTCTGAATGTCGGGACGACTTGACGGGAGAGGCGGGGAACAATTTGGCTGAAATGCTAAGGGACAGTCACATGGCGGACCAGGTGGTCAAAGAGCCCGAGGATGAAAGAGAGGTCGCAAAGTTTGCGAAACTGATGGAAGACTTGACAAAACCGATGTATCCCACCTGTGATCCTGAGCACACGCGTCGGTCAGTCACGCTAGAACTTCTAAGGATCAAGACAGCCCACAACTGTCTGGACGCAAGCTTCGATGAGACACTGGCTTACCTCGCTACGGTTTTTCCAAAAAAGAACGTGCTGCCTACGAGCACCGAGGAAGCCAAGAAGGTGGTCTGCCCCCTTGGATTGGATGTAGAGAGACTCCACGCTTGTCGGAATGACTGCATTATTTATCACAAAGAGTATAAAGAGCTACACAAATGTCCAGTGTGCAACACATCTCGATATAAGCGAGGCAGAAACCAAGACGATGACGAGGAAGAAGTGACGAGTGGTGCCCCTGCAAAGGTTGTATGGTACCTTCCAGTCCTCCCCCGTCTGAAGCATTTATTCGGTAACAAGAAGGAGGCAAAGCTACTGCGTTGGCACGAAGAGGGGTGAAGAAAGGACGGGGTGTTGAGACACCCAGCTGATGCATGTCAGTGGAGGGCGATCGACGCAGAATACCCAGACTTAATCCATTCGGCAACATGAGCAGCAGACACAGCACATGGCCCGTTGTTCTTTGGATCTATAACCTCCCTCCATGGTTGTGCATGAAGCGGAAGTACATGCACCTGTCTATTCTCATTCAAGGGCCAAAATAACCTGGAATGGATCTTAACGTGTATCAACAGCTACTGAAGGACGAAATAGCTACGCTGTGGGAAGAAGGGGCTCAGGTCTGGGACGCGGACAGAGAAGAGTTCTTCACTCTGAAAGGCCTGTTGTTCACAATGGTTCAAGATTATCCCACGTACGAGAACAACGCGTGTCAGTGCACTAAAGGATACGAAGTATGTGTTAAGTGCATGGAAGAAACGACGAGTGTTTTCTTACAGGGCTCTAGAAAAATTATGTTCATGGGACACCGAAGGTGGCTGACCATGAATTACCCATGGAGAGAGGATATGGAAAGGTTCGACGAAACAAAAGAAATCCATCCAAAGCCTCGCGAGAAGACCGGACAAGAAATCTATGATCTCTTGAATGAAATGGATGAAGTTGAGCCAGGAAAAGGAAAGAAACAACCGCCGGTAAAGGGCGTCTAGAAAAGGAAATCTGTTTTCTAGGACTTGCCTTACTGGGCTCACTTAGACACACGTCACAGCATTGATGTAATGCATGTCGAGAAAAATGTCTGCGATAGCTTGCTTGGTCACTTGCTCAACATTCCGGACAAGAAAAAAGATGGGCCGAAGGCACGAGCAGACATGCAACACATGAATATAAGACCTGAGCTGTGGGCAACCAGAGAAACGACCAAGACGGGGAAGAATGGTATCAGAGTCAAGACCAGTTGTCCTGCTGCCTGCTACACTCTGAGTAGAGACGAGCTCCATAGCCTTTGCGAATGCCTCCATGCCGTCAAAGTTTCTTCGGGTTACTTCGCAAACATCCGAAAACTTGTTGACATGAAGACTCACCGACTGATTGGCATGAAGTCTCATGACTGCTATGTGATGATCACACAGATACTGGCTGTCGCAATTAGAGGTATCATGCAGTGAGTACCGAGCCCTAGCCCCGCCGCCAGGCTGCCACGCCGCCGCCCCGAGGCCCCCCGCCGCCGCCCCGTGGCCCCGCGCCGCCGCCCCGAGCCCGAGCACGTCCACACCGCGCCAAGCCCGTCCGCGCCTCCGCCGCCCCGAGCACGTCCGCGCCACTCCCGAGCACGTCCGCTGCCACTCCCGAGCATGTCCGCACCGCTTCTTCCCCAAGGCCGAGAAGCCCGCCGCTGCTTCTTCCCCACAGCCGAGAAGCCCCCCTAGAAGCAACAGTGGTCCTCCTGACCTTGCATTGGGCTTGCCTCTCCTGGTTTGCTGTTCAGGTGTGTGCGTTGGTGTGTGTTAACTCGGATGCTTGATGATTCAGATTTTATGGCGTCTAATTGTGGCATGAGCATCGCCATGGTGAGTTGAAGTGCAGATACTCTTCTATATGAAGACAGGAGATCGTTTGGGTTGAATCAGTGATAATTTCTTATGATTAAACCACATTCCTAGGCTCCTGAGATTGATGTTTATATGCTCTCAAATATACTACAGTGTAGGCAAAATCCCTTTCCAAAAGGAGAATGCGAACCCACGCAAAATTAGTTTCTGACTGTACATTAATTCCTAGTTGTTGGGCATGTTCTAGTTGCACAGTTTTGGAATTTTTGTGTGGACATGTTCATATTTATGGTATTTGGGATGAAGCATTTTTGAATTGTTCTACTGATGTGAACATGTAAGGACAATGTCCTAAAGTATTTTTGAATTGTTGCGCTTTTAGCTTTTGGTAGGACATTGCACATTTCATTGACCATATACAAAGGACTTGTAGGCCTACAAAGGGATGTCCTGATCCTCTTAATGCTGCAGTGCCGACAAAGCTGCTATCCATTCCTGAAGTTGCTTGAATGGCTTGCTATGCGAAACGTGTGATGGGGCATTCGAAAAATCAATATTGACTTTTTTCATTTTGAAAATAGAAACAACATTGTTTACTTCCTGTCCAATTAAGTTTACATAGGTTATCTTTAGTAAAACTACCCCACGACGTACCTTGCCGCAAAAACGAGAAGAGAATTCACTGGGATTTGTTGTACTGGTGTTGTTGGGCTTTTGCTTCTCGAGGTTTGCCATTTTGCAATACATATCTTAAGTTTTTGAATGCAGTGTACAGGTTAGCGATCTCAAGGCTCGAATATTGGTTATGATAAGTTGATGAGAAGTTACATTGATGATGAACTATTTTCTCCACGTCAATGGCATAATCATATTGTTCGTGTGATGTTTTGAGGAAGATAAACTCAAATGCTGTGTTCTATTCCACTTACACTTACACTTACAACAATTGCCTTCTATGGACATTCTATTCTTCCACTGTTGCTATTTGAATTATTCCATGTGGCTTATAGCTTATTGTGGCTTATAGATATTCTAGTCTATGCTTTGCCTTATTCTCATTTTATTTACCCTAGTCAAAATCCTACTGCATAAATGCTAATAGTTGTTTTGTATTTTCATTTTTCAAGTTTCTTAATCGGAAATGGACTCGTCGCCAACCCGGGAACTAGCCCGCATAGATGATGACAGGGCAGCGCCCCTAGATGTGGCGGCCCCGATTGATGCCCCGCCCCGAACCGATCAAACAGCCCCAGGACTAGTGAACCTGCCGTCGAGCCGGCCAGCGTACCTTCAGCACCAGCACCTCCCTCGGCGCGAGATGAAGAGAGTGTGTCTGGCTCGTCTGATGATTCACGGTCTAGTGAGTCTGGATCAGAAGAAGAGACGGCCCCCGAGCAAGCACCATCGAAGCCAAAGGACGGTACAACCATAGAGGAGGGAACCAGCTAATGAACGAGACATTCGTGGTCACTCGAGTTTGCGTAACAGGTGTTCCTGCAAGTCCCGAGAAGGCTGCGAGGTCGTTCAGCAACACTTGCGGGTGCATTGTCCACGAGCATGTCAGGATCACATGCCAGGACTTCAAAAAAATGACGGACGCCCAGAAGAAGGTCCTGTTCGACAAGCTCTGGGATAAGTACGCTGTCCCAGAGGCTGACAAGGAAAGAGTGCAGCGGAAGGCCGACAGCATCATGTGTGCTGCGCTAAAGACATGGCGATATAAAGCAACGAAGCTGCTAGACGCCAATTTCGAAACTGTAGTTAAAACTAAATGGCCAAAGATAGAACTCGAACACTAGGAGGAGTTTGTTGCTGACAAGAAGAGTGACTCATTCAAGAAGAAGAGCCGCCGGGGGAAGGAGCTGCGCGTGAAGAACAAATTCCTCCACCACCTT
This sequence comes from Stipa capillata, assembly GCA_019208055.1. Taxonomy (NCBI): domain Eukaryota; kingdom Viridiplantae; phylum Streptophyta; class Magnoliopsida; order Poales; family Poaceae; genus Stipa; species Stipa capillata. Next base: position 9,032 of record JAGXJF010002261.1, read on the forward strand.
AGCAGCCGAGGTGTTCCAGGGACGCTGATAGTGGCTGGCAAACCGGTTCCTTTTGCCGATATCAAGCAGGAACGCGCCCAGATTTGGATGAGGGCACACACAGTTTCTGACCCAGCTACTGGGTCACCAATTATCACGGACCCCGAGCTTCCGGCGGTCTCCGAACGTTTGGTATAATCTAAACCCAGTCTCTTCTTGAAATATAATATTGTGCTTCCATTACGCTAACGCCCCGTACGTTGTGCCATTTCACTTGCAGAGGCAGTTGTCCTAGCAGCCTAAGAGCTCGCAGGACTCCGTCCAGAGTGAGAGGTGGGAAGACCATCTCTCGAAGGCTCTAGGAATGAGGGAGAAGACAGGGCGTGTCCGAGGGATTGGGAGCGGGGCTATATGGGACGAGGTCTTTCCTCAAGACCGCCAGGCTGCCCGCCAGAGGAGGAGAGGAAGGCAAACATCTTTTCTGCAAGAGATGATAAGGGCAGCCCAGGAGGCTGGCAAGCTGGCGGCGCAAGAATTTTTAGTGTCCAGAGGCTACGACGCTTCCCGCGATGCATCTCGTCCGCCTGTGCATCCTCATGGATATCAGGGCTCCTATCCTGCTGGATGGAGTAGCTGCGCCTCAGCCTCTGACGTCGCCCCCGAGTCGCCAAGTCCCATCGAAGACATAGCTGTAAGCCTCCTCGCCACCATGAATCGCTTATATGAGGGATCTAATTCACAGCATAGTACGGATAACAATGGGTACCTTTATTATGCAGGGGCCTATAAAATGCCACCTCACTATCCCTTTGCCCGGCGTGAAGAAGACGGTGGCACATGGCTTAGTATTCCCAATAGTAGGGGGCGCGACATGCCACAACGTCCCTGTACCTTCCCACATGGCGAGGGTGCAGGTGGACCGCGTCGTCGTCGAGTTCAGTGACGTCGCAGTCCCTGTCGCCCCTGAAGAGGATATCACGAAGCTAGGAGACTGCAAGGGATACTACATCCTGTGGCCGAAGAGCCAGATAACTATCCCCGGGGTGTCCTCTCCTAGTACGTCAGCCATCCCCTCTCCATCAACCGGAGCCGGCCCGTCTCCGCTCAGCCTGTGCAGTACGCCGGTTTCGTTCGATGATCGGGACGACGATCCTGCCGGGCATCAAGACACGACCATCCTTCCGTCCCAGGAGGAGGAGCAACCCAAGACGGACTCGCCGCCCTTCGAAAGGCGCTCCAAGCATCACCACGACGCGAAGGCAGCAGGAAAGATGGTCTTATCTCCAAGCACGCTCAATGCCGCAGTGGGTGAAGCATTGACGGGAGGCAAGAAGGCCTCCTCTCCGGAGCCGGAGAGGAAAAGAAAAAGACCACACAGAGGGGGTGGCACCTCTGCGAAGGAGGCAAGCAAGGAGAGCAAGAAAAAGGCCTTATCCTTCCAGACATATGCCGAAACTGTCAAGACGACTCGACGATTAGTGTACGAGGCAGTTGAGCCCTTGCTCCCAGAAGATGAGGTGCAGAGGTTGCCCGCACAGATGAAATTTCTCCATGACACGATCATGATGAGGTCAAGGAATTGGGACGATTATGAGCTACACTTTAAGGTCGAGGTGCCAAGAGATTTTGGTTTCTTCCTAGACAGACACCATGACACCTTCGACATCAATTTTGAAGATATCTTTAACTTGTTCAACCTCTTCTGGCTCGACACCATGCTCTTCAGGCTGTGGGCGCTTTACCAAGCCCAAGAGTCTAGGCGTCTGCCCAACTGCGCTTTTGGAATAGTGGATCTGTTCGTCATGAATGAGTACTATGTACGAGAAGCGAAGCCGGTCCTGATAAATTTCCTCACGGAGTCATTGATATACCATAAGGACAAGGACCACATACTCATGCACTACAACCCCTCGTAAGTTACTTACTACCGTCCCTAGTTTGTTTTTCTTAAGCACGTATCCCCGTCTGTTTATATATGCCTTCGTTACCTTTTACGCGGTGACCACTGGATCCTCATTGTCATCCACAAGCCTTCAAGAATGATATACTATTTTGATTCCCAAAGAAGTGCCAAGCGGGACTACTCCGAAATTAAGGAAGTTCTGGAAACTGCCTTTTGGGAATACAACTTGCGAGGGGGAGGAGCAAAAAGCAAGAGCAAGAAGCTGATCCACAAATTCAACTTTCCTTGCAGGCAACAGCCGGAAAATAGCGTTACATGTGGGTACTATGTCTGCGCTCACATAGACGTGTTCGTAATATCCCACAACCCGCAATGGAGCCAGGATCAGTTCATAACTTTATACACGACCTGGCCGACGATAAGTACGACTGGAGGAAGGACTTTGCCTGCATCCAGAAGACCTTCGTGTATGTCATCAACAACGAAGTCATCCGGCCAAGCGGTGATTTCTACGCGGGAGTCCAATTACCCGCTTACCGCCGCATGGAAGTACTAGCCAAGTGTCGTAGACGTAGATTAGTAGGGCTAGTGAGAATAAACATTGTTAAATTCATTTGTTGTTTGTCGTTTTAATTCGTTGTAAACTTGCTTCTATATGTGTACTTAATTTTTTTGATATTAATTGCTATATGTGCCTAATATTTGTGATATTAAATGCTATATATGCTTATTTTTTGTCATATTAATTGCTATATATGATATTCAGACATGTTTAAAAAAATATACAAAAATACTTCTACTGGCGGGCAAACTCTACGTACCCGTCAGAGAAAATAACTACCACTGACGGGCGAGTGGTGAGCGCCCGTCAGTGAAAGTACTCACAGCATGCCTCCCGGGCAGCGCTGGAGGTCTTTCCATTGACGGTCCGTGTGCACCCGTCAGTGAAAGTGAACATCTACTGATGGGTACAACTTCTACTGACAGGACGTTACTGACGGGCTCTGGACCCGTGAGTGAATGCCGTTTTGCGCCCGTTAGCGATAGTGTTTCCTGAGGTAGTGGCATAAGTTTGCTTTTGCTATGTTTTGGAGTTTGTCAGTGTTGGGCTCTGGACATATATATTATGCCCTGGGCATGGAACAAATGTAATATATATGACATGGGCATGGTGTGAACTCAGTTTAAGATTTACCATGTATAGAATGAAATTAGATCCCCTAAGGTGTAGTAGTTAACTTTGGGATCTTTGCCGAGTTAAAATGAAATGAAAAGACTGATTACTATATTCAGATGTGTATAAAGGTGGTGTGCTATGTGATTTTCTAGAAACTGGTTTAATTTCTGTTATGTATAAAAATGTAATGATATTGCTTGAAGTGTATTTCTTGTGCTATGTGTATGATGTCATGGATGAATCGCATACACATTGATTGTGATATAAATAAAAATTGTTGGATATATATATATATATATATATATATATAGTAATGTGTATTTGGAAATGCCTAGGATAATCAAATTACATGACACATAGAAGTGTCGTGGTAGACCAATGTGTATTTGGAAATGCCTTGGGATGATCAAATTCACGACACATACTAAGTGTCGTGGTAGACCAAACGTGGCACATGATAAGTGTTGCGCTAGACCAAACCTCGGCACATATATTGTGCCAGACTAGACACAAAATACAGCACATGCTAAATGCCGTGATAGACCAAACATGGTACATGATAAGTGCCGCGCTAGACCAAACTCCGACACATATATTGTGCCAGACTAGACACATAACACAGCACATAACATGTACCGTGGAGCTAGACCGTAGACGGCACGTACTAAGTGCCGCAGTAGACTAAAGACATCACATTTTCTAAGTGCCGGGTTAGACTAACCGAGGCACATGAAAAGTGCTGCCCTTGCCCAAGTGCCGAGAAAAAACTTTCCCCGATGGCCTTTTTTCCGACTGTCAAAATGTGCCGTGAAAAAGCTTTTGCCGGCACTTAGATGCTTTTGCTGGCACATATAAATACCCCCAAAGCTCAACCGTGTTGTAGTGAAAACTTTGATACAACTCTTTTAGTGGCTAATCTACCACTTCACCTAATGCCACTTACTAGGACTACGAATGACTCATGGAGGCTTACTACTTTTTTTATTACATGAGAGGAGAAGGCACATTCATTTATAGGATTACAAGACCACTGGATTCTTGACAATCCTATCCTGGAACATTCCCTACAAATATCTAGTCTCTAGATATCTCTACTATGTGCCATGAAACATGGTTAAATTTTTATTCTACGATCTTCATGGCAAATATCTAGTGTGTTGTAGTTTTTCAATATTTCTAGAATCTTCTCACTTTGCCAAGAAATATTATCTCTAATATCTTTCATAACAAATTTCTAGATATTTATGAGAGCTCACAAACCTTCTAGAAACTTCTTGTTACAAGTATGTATTGGATTTGTTGGGGGAAGGGTCCCCACTTTACCCCGAACCGACGGGCTTCCCCCTGACAATGTCAAGACCCCCTCCCTGTGTCGACCCAGTTCGCCCGGCATCAATAACCTCCGATGGCATCAACAAATTCCGCGGGCATCACCGACGACGTTGAAGCCACGCTCCATCCCAGCGGGCGTCAAGGCTGAGCTCCGTCCCGGTGAATGTCAGGCCGTGCCCCGTCCCGGCAGACGTCAAGGCCTTGCCCCGTCCCGGCGGACGTCAGGGCCGCGCCCCGTCCCGACGGACGTCGAGGTTGCGCTTCGCCCCGTCGTCAAGGAAAACATGTCGTCATAGTAGCGAGTATTAAGATATTAAAGTATTAGAGTATTTGAATATTCCATAAAGATTCCTGTAAAAAGACCAAAATGCCCCTGATGGGGTGTTATTGCCCGGAGGGCATAATTGTAATCTCGCATACTCCTTTCTCAAAACCTATAAATACCCCCCAGGGAGTAGAGAGAAAGGGATCCATTTTTCCTGCATAAATTATAATTCCTGAAATCAACACGAGAGTTTTCACTTCGCCCCGACATGGGAGTTTCCATTTATCATCAATGCGAGTGTTCCATGTTACGCGTCAACGGTCTCTGTAACCTGTGCGCCTCACCTCGACGGACACTACACTTGTTCGTACTCCCTCGGTACTCCCAGAGGTCGCCGTAGCCGATCGGGGGTGCCTAAAGTATACTGCCTAGTCCCGTAGCTACGACAGTTGGCGCCGTCTATGGGACCCGAGCAAGAAGTTGTGTCATCTGAGACGCTGTCGAGAGGAGGCCCGGGGACATCACCGACAATCGTAACATGCGTGTGTGGGTCGTCAATACCACACGCGTGCTCCTTCGCGAAGTAAGAAGGCATGTCTAGAGCATCCCCTCACCACGGTGTTGAGCAACGTCTTCGTCGCCATGCCTTGACTCCACCGCGACGTCGAGCACGCTCCACCAGGGTGCAGAGCGTGCCGGTGAGCGACGTCTCCGTCGCCGTGCCTTGACTCCGCCACCGCATCGACCACGCTCCACCGCGTCGCAGAGTGCACCGGTGAGCGACGTCTCCATCGCCGTGCCTTGACTCCGCCACGGCGTCGAGCACGCTCCACCGCGGTGCCGAGCGCGCCGGTGAGCGAAGTCTCCGTCGCCGTGCCTTGACTCCGCCACCGCGTCGAGCACGCTCCACCGCGGCGAAGAGCGCGCCAGTGAGCGACGTCTCTATCGCCGTGCCTTGACTCCGCCGCCGCGTCGAGCACGTTCCGCCGCGGCACAGAGCGCGCCGGTGAGCGACGTCTCCGTCGCCGCGCCGGGGCGATGGGTGCTATTGTCCCGTCTTAGGCGACAGCCGGCTCAACGCCGCTCTCCTAAGGACGAAGAGCCGCGGTATGACCCCTCAACCAGGGCGACGTGCGCTATTGTCCCGTCTTAGGCGACAGCCGGCTCAACGCCGCTCTCCTAAGGATGAAGAGCCACGGTATGACCCCTCAACCGGGGCGACGTGCACTATTGTCCCGTCCTAGGCGACAGCCGGCTCAACGCCGCTCTCCTAAGGATGAAGAGCCGTGATATGACCCCTCAACCGGGGTGACGTGCGCTATTGTCCCGTCTTAGGTGACAGCCGGCTCAACGCCGCTCTCCTAAGGACGAAGCCGCGGTATGACCCCTCAACCGGGGTGACGTGCGCTATTGTCCTGTCTTAGGCAACAGCCGGCTCAACGCCGCTCTCCTAAGGACGAAGAGCCGCGATATGACCCCTCAACCGAGGCGACGTATGCTATTGTCCCGTCTGAGGCGATAGCCGGCTCAACGCCGCTCTCCTAAGGACAAAGAGCCGCGATATGACCCCTCAACCGGGGCGACGTGCACTATTGTCCCATCTTAGGCGACAGCCAGGTCAACGCCACTCTCCTAAGGACGAAGAGCCGCGATATGACCCCTCAACCGGGGCGGCGTGTGCTATTGTCCCGTCTTAGGCGACAGCCAGCTCAACGCCGCTCTCCTAAGGATGAAGAGCCGCGATATGACCCGTTCCAAGACAACCTTAACTCCGCCGTGGCCTCGAGCACACTCCGCCGCGGCGCAGAGCGCGCCGGTGAGAAACGTCTCCGTCGCCGTGCCTTGACTCCACCGCGGCGTCGAGCACGCTCCACCGTGGCGCAGAGCGTGCCGGTGAGCGACGTCTCCGTCGCCGTACCTTAACTCCGCCGTGGCATCGAGCACGCTCCGCCGTGGCGCAGAGCGCGCCGGTGAGCGACGTCTCGAAGAGCCGCAGAGCACGCTCCACCGCGGCGCAGAGTGCGCCGGTGAGCGACGTCTCCGTTGCCGAGCCTTGACTTCGCCGCAGTGTCGAGCACGCTCCACCGCGGCGCAGAGCGCGCCGGTGAGCGACGTCTCCGTCGCCGTACCTTAACTCTGCCGTGGCGTCGAGCACGCTCCGCCGCGGTGCAGAGCACGCCGGTGAGCGACGTCTCCGTCGCCATGCCTTGACTCCGCCGCTGCATCGAGCACGTTCCACCGCAGCGTAGAGCACGCCGGTGAGCGATGTCTCCGTCACCGGGACAGCCTTGACGCTGTCGCGGCGTCGAGCACGCTCCACCGCGGCATAGAGCGCGCCAGTGAGCGATGTCTCCGTCGCCGTGCCGGGACAACCTTGACGCTGTCGCGGCGTCGAGCACGCTCCACCGTGGCGTAGAGCGCGCCGGTGAGCGATGTCTCCGTCGCCGTGCTGGGACAATCTTGACTCCGCCGCGGCGTCGAGCACGCTCCACCACGGTGTAGAGCACGTCGGTGAGCGACATCTCCGTCGCTGTGCCGGGACAACCTTGACTCCGCCACTGTGGCGAGCACGCTCGTCCCCCCGCCACCACGTGAGCAACATCTCCGCCACCGTGCCGGGACAACCTTAACCCTCACCGCCACTTTGTCTTTGCGCGTTTGGCCTTCGTCAAACCGCCAAACGAGCAATGCTTGTATGACACTCGGGCTAGGGGTTGGGTGCCGTGCCGCCTAGCCACGGCCTTTCGCCTCGAAGCAACAGCCTGTAAACAATGCAAAAAGAAGAAATGATTGTGAGAAGCAAAACACGGCTGCTCCAATTTTCTGACTTTCCATTAACCGATAGGGTTACATGAGAGCTACAAAAGAAAGCTCTGGCCTCATTAAACCTACCAAAAGAAGCTCCCCAAACACTTAAAGCGCTAGGGGCTCCGTCCCTGCGGACGTCGGGGCAACGTTCCGTCACGATGTCGAGGCGACGCTCCGTCACGACGTTGACGCGACGCTCTGTCCCGGCGGAGGTCGAGGCGACGCTCCGTCCTGGGGGCGTCGACGCAAAAATCTGTCAAGATAACGCTCCGTCACGACGTCGAGGCGATGCCCCTTCCCGGCAGGTGTTGACGCAACGTTCCGTCCCGGCGGACGTCGAGGCAACACTCTGTCAAGACAACGCGCCCGGCATGGCGCCTCGAACCTACCTCGTCGACACGGTCGCGGTGTCGCGGCGGCACGCCCGACTCCGCTCCAAGAGCCTGCCCGCTCCGTGTTCGGGGGTGTTCGAGGAGAGCTAGTGGAGACGACGGCCCGGCGTGACGCCTCGAACCTGCCAATTCTACGGACCTCGTCGACGTGGTCGCGGCATCGCGACAGCACGCCCGACGCGGCTCCAAGAGCCTGCCCGCCCCGAGTTTGGGGGTGTTCGGGGAGAGCTAGTGGAGACAATGGCCCGGCGTGACGCCTCGAACCTGCCAAGTCTGCGGACCTCATCGACGCGGTCGTGGCGTTGCGGTGGCACGCCCGACGCGGCTCCAAGAGCCTGCCCGCCCCGAGTTCGGGGGTGTTCGGGGAGAGCTAGTGGAGACGACGGCCCGGCGTGGCGCCTCGAACCTGCCAAGTCTACGGACCTCGTCAACGCGGTCGCGGCATCGCGACAGCACGCCCGACGCGGCTCCAAGAGCCTGCCCGCCCCGAGTTCGGGGGTGTTCGGAGAGAGCTAGTGGAGACGACGGCCCGGCGTGACGCCTCTAACCTACCAAGTCGGCGGACCTCGTCGACGCGGTCGCAGCGTCGCGACAGCACACCTGACACGGCTCCAAGAGCCTGCTCACCCCGAGTTCGGGGGTGTTCGGGGAGAGCTAGTGGAGACGACGGCCCGGCGTGACGCCTCGAACCTGCCAAGTCTGTGGACCTCATCGACGCGGTCGCGGCATTGCAGCGGCACGCCCGACGCGGCTCCAAGAGCCTGCCCGCCCCGAGTTCGGGGGTGTTCGGGGAGAGCTAGTGGAGACGACGGCCTGGCATGGCGCCTCGAAACTACCAAGTCTATGGACCTCGTCGAAGCGGTCGCGGGAACGACGCGCCCGGCGTGGCATCCCGAACCTACCAAGTCCGCTCGAGAGATCGTATATATACGCGCCCAAACACGTCACAACGTAACAAAAAATAATAACGACATCATTTCCATCAACGCTTATTCGTGCGAGACAAACACGAGACGATCGATAGTTGAGAACTCGGTCGCTATTCTCTTTCTACTCGTTCGCCGCCACAACATTATTCTCTCCTCGTTCGCTGCCATAGCGCAACAGCGTCAATGCATGGGACATACAATCACCGTACCTGCACCTCGTCTACCCCGTATAGCAGTTTTACATAAACAAAAAATATTATAATAATCGGTCCACGATACAATCTGTCACATCGCACGTACAAGCAATCACAGGCATATGAAGTACATATGGGTATTTGAATAAGTGTTGGAACGGATGAGAATGGTCACCCTTGGAGACCGACGATGTTGATCGTGCGCCCGCTGCCGTCCGCAGGGGCTCATGGCTGCATCCTTCATCCTCTGCCAAACGTTTGACCAATAATTTGTTCCCACAAAAATAACTATAGCCTAGCGCTTCAGCTCTGTTGCCTTTGTCCCTTCAGCTCCTCTGACACACTCTTCAAGAGACCCTCGACTTCTTCCAGAAGGCCAACACTCCCATACAGATTTGCCATGCACCAATAGCGTACAAAGGTTGGCCTAAGATGGCACATCAAGCTCATCTGCGCAAAATATACCTTCCCGGCATCCGAGAGACCTAAACGGCTACATGCACAGAGGACACCAATGAAAGTGACTTCATCTGGTCTCAGCCCCCATCTGTCACCCGAACCATTATTCCCTGAAAAGACAGGCAGTAGATATCAAACTTGAAATTGCACCGAGCCAAAAGTATGACGACATATAGCTTCCTACCATACCCTTATCTAGCATCGTTCATTCTTTATCAAGCATATGGTATTTCCAAACCAAAACAGAGCAGCATCCTACCACCCTTTCTTGCAACTACATATGCTGCTTGTCCAGAAACAAACTCACAACCAAATTAACAACAGCTGAAAAACGCTTATGCTTCATTTATCAGAATAGCACTTCCTTCAAACTGCAACACACATGAATAATTAAAGTTGAAAACAATGGAAAAGGACAGTCTCTTAAAATATATGATCAGACTACTATATTTAAGATATGAAGGCAAAGGAAACGATCATTATAACAGACAAGGGCGGAGCTTCTCTAGGACAAAAGTGGGCTATGGCCCCTTCAATCCTATAAAAACTCTTAATAAAATCCTTAATTCTACCACTTTAAGTGTAAAGTAATAATAGATTAGCCCCCTCAACGTTTCACTTCAAGCTCCGCCACTGATAACAGACATGAAACGGTTTCAGATAGGTTTCATACATGTGTTAAGAAATTCGTAGTGTAGTTCATTCAGTGATTTTACTACAGCTCCACGCCCTCAAATTATTCTTTCTTTTCTTGAGTGAATAACAATCCCTTATTCTCATCAACCACACAATGGAAACTACAATTCAAGTCAGCATAATTTGACTTACAACTAGAAGGCTGCAGTCAGACTTAAGGGAGAAGAACTCCAGAGAAGTTTCACCATCGCTCTCGAATGGCCTGATGTTGTCGTTCTTCTTCGTGTACTTCACAGCATGAGCACGCATCAGGTGAAAAATATCTGCGAGCACATAATTCAAAACTGCGCTAGTATTGGTGCCATGGAGAATTAGCATCTTCTTGCCGTTCTCAATCTGGAATAAGCATTAGAGCAAAAGACAGATGTAAGAGTCAGAAAAGAACACATCCACACTATTTCTAGTTCCTATCCAGGAAGGTTCCAAAGGAACAGAGCCTTCCAATAACCTATATCAAATAAAATTAAGAATTTCAGATGATTTTCTGAATAAGGCATAGTATATGTTTCCACAAGAAAATCTGGGGCATGTAACTAAGTTCCTGCGAAAAATATCCTCTTGCAATACACTAGAGGACTAAACAAACAAATTAAGGGGATTTGCTGGAATATATCAGTTTTTCATTGGACCGAAATGTCACACGATCATAATGCTCAAATACCACACAATAAATTATCTCTATTCCCCTATCCTTCGATTTTAAGCCCTCTTTGTCAGAGATCGGCGAAAGCGGAGGTGCAGGAGAGGGCGTGGATGAGGTGGAGCAAGAGCGCGTTGGTGAGCGGCGAGGTGGCGGAGCTGGAGCATGAGCTCAAGCCGGAGGTGAAGATGGGGGGCCCGAAGCCGGTCCGTCGGTGACCCGGTCGTGCCCCGCCGGGAGGCCCGTCGGAAGAGAGCGGGATCTCGCCGGGTGGCTCCTCCGCGCGGCGAAGCCCGAGGCGGGCGCGAAGGCGGGAGCCCTGGAAACCGGGCCGGAGGACCCCGAGGAGGAGCTCGGAGTGGGGTGCTCGGAGGAGTATGGGAGCGGGGAGACGGGCGAGAGCCTCCCCGGCGGGAGCGTGTCGGGCTTGTCGTTGGAGGAGAGGAGTTGGCGGCGGGCCGGCGTGGCGCGAGGCCGGCCGTGCACAAGCGGCGGAGGCGGACGACGGCGGCCGGCTGACTGAGAGGCGGCGAGTAGCGGCGGAGCTGCGGGAGCAGGCCACGGCGGAGGAGGACGACGACGGCCGGCAGACTGCGAGGCGGCGAGCGGCGGCGGAGCTGCAGGAGTAGGCGACGGCGAGGCGGCGAACGGCGGCGGCGCGTGGGAGGAAGCGGCGGCGTGAGGGTGGGGCGGCAGAGGCGTTGGTGGTGGGGATATTTATCCCCCCACACCCCACCGACCACCAAAATGGGCCACGGCCCATGTAGGCAGGGGGCAGCGCGGTGAAGAGAAAAAGGAGGGAAAGAAAAAGAAAAAAGGAAGGGAAGGGAAAAGAGAAGAAGAAAAAGAAGAGAGAAAAAAGAAAAGGAGAAAAAGTTAAGAAGAAAAAGAGAAGAGGAAGAAGAAAAGGAAGGAGAAAAAAGGAAGAAGAAAAAGAAAAAGAAAGAAGAGAAAAAAAAGAAGAAGGAATTCGTCGGTTCGGTCCGCGCGCCAACCCATTGGAATTGGTGCGCCGGCTCGAACGGGCATCACTCGACCGCCCGAACCGGCAAGGGGCTACTATTGGGGGAAGGGTCCCCGCTTTACCCCAAACCGACGGGTTTCCCCCTGACAACGTCAAGACCCCCCTCCCTGCGTCGACCCAGTTCACCCGGCATCAATAACCTCCGATGGCATCAACAAATTCCACGGGCATCACCGACGACGTCGAAGCCACGCTCCATCCCAGCGGGCGTCAAGGCTGAGCTCCGTCCCGGCGAATGTCAGGGCCGTGCCCCGTCCCGGCAGACGTCAAGACCTTGTCCCGTCCCGGCGGACGTCAGGGCCGCGCCCCGTCCCGACGGACGTCGAGGTTACGCTTCGCCCCGTCGTCAAGGAAAACATGTCGTCATAGTAGCGAGTATTAAGATATTAAAGTATTAGAGTATTTGAATATTCCATAAAGATTCCTGTAAAAAGACCAAAATGCCCCTGATGGTGTGTTATTGCCCGGAGGGCATAATTGTAATCTCGCATACTCCTTTCTCAAAACCTATAAATACCCCCTAGGGAGTACAGAGAAAGGGATCCATTTTTTCCCCGCATAAATTATAATTCCTGAAATCAACATGAGAGTTTTCACTTCGCCCCGACACGGGAGTTTCCATTTATCATCGACGCGAGTGTTCCATGTTACGCGTCAACGGTCACTGTAACCTGCGCGCCTCACCTCGACGGACACTACACTTGTTCGTACTCCCTCGGTACTCCCGAAGGTCGCCGTACCCGATCGGGGGTGCCTAAAGTATATTGCCTAGTCCCGTAGCTACGACAGGATTATATTCAACAAACTGCTGTTTCTTTATTCAAAAAAATTTAGCATTAAATTTTTTTGGTATAGTTTTCCTCATATAAAAATATATATTCCATATACTATATTTTATGATAGACGTGTATTACATGTGTACATTTGCTAATCTTTATAGATCTCACTCTTCGATCGGTACATAATTGTCCGGCCATTTCAAGCAGTGCGATTTAGAATTGCAAAGGGCAGCACCTAGCAATCGATTCACTTCATAATCAATTTGCTAACTCCAGAAGCTAGGTTTGCACACAAGTAGGAATAGTAAGCTTAATTCCGCATGTATGTAGTATTTAAGACGTATTTTGACTGTTTAAGATAAAATTTTAATTAATAATTATTTTATTAGTATGTAATTTACGTGATATAAAATTGATGTTATTAGATTCGTATCTCAAAATATTTATAATTATAATATTGTATCACATAAACTATATATTAATAAAATAATTTTTGGTTAAAATGTTATTTTAAACAGTCAAAATACATATTATATGCGTGGACGGAGGAGAAATGGATTAGTTAAAGCCCTGAGAATTAAGTTTCCAAACTAATTAAGGCGCGCATGCATCTCTTCATCAGCAATTTGTACATGTAGAAAGTTAGATTAGGAATGAATGAATTAATTAATGCACCATGGGGATCTACCGGCCGGTGAGTTGTGCAAAATGTTAGGGCATTACTCATAATGGCAAGGATTACGCCACGTACACCCCCCATCCGCTTCACTCACCTACCCCCGTCCTCTCTCTCTCTGGACTTAGAAGCTAGCTTCTCTCCGGCTCCCTATGGTCGTCGCCGTCGCCTGGACTGGGCCGACAGACACCAATAGGCTTGCGCTCACCAGCGTGCCCCTTCCACCTCAAGCAGTGGCGGAGCCAGGAATAAGAGATAAGGGGGGCCAATTGAACTACATAATACACCAAAATTAATAAGAGGGACCAAATTATGATAGTTCCTTAAAAAAATTAAAATAGAAAAGCTATAATGGTCATATGTATACACTTATGGGATCATGGGGGAGCCCTGGCCCCTGCCGGTTCCCCCCTCCCTCCGCCACTGACCTCAAGAGGCTCCGGCGAACGCGTGTGCCATGGGCGGGCGTCTTTGTCAGCGCCAAGGAAGGAGGCGTGGAGCACTGAGGTTGCGCACGCCTGGTCTGCCGATCGACGCGTCGCGGCTCACTGGAAGACAATCCTGAACGCCCGACTGTTGGCGCGGAGGTTCTCCATTGATGAGCTTGACAGCGGCACCGCACATGTTACGTCGAGGAAGTCATCCAAGGCCGGCCTGCAGTTGTTGGCGAGATGCGAGCTAGTCGAGGGCAACGCGCGGCAGAATTAACAAGGATTTGCAGCTGCTGCGCGGCCGGGTGGTGGATCAGTAGTGAGGCAGAACAGCCAGCGCCCAGCGGGCGCACAAGCCCTACCCAAGCCTCGGGAGCCATGAGCGGTCGTCGTCGACACGGTGAGGTTATCCATGGAGGTGCATAGGTCATCGATGCGCTCAGCGTTGCATGCGCCAGCCTCGGATACCGCCATGCTCTGCGTGATTGTATCTCGAATCAACTTCTGCAAATGGGCGAGGGACAGCTCCACCGTTGCCATGCACGCATTGAGTGTTGGCTTCTTGGATTTCACCGTCGGAACTCGCCCCAAATCCGTCCGACCTAGCGTAGGTACACCGGAGGTGTTTTGCGTGTGGATTCACCAAATGAATCCACACCTTTTGTGAAGGTTTTACAGACTGAATCGAGGGATTGTGAGTGTGGCCAAATTTTTGGGACTTTTTGATGGATTGATACAGGGCTCTGATACCAAATGGTACGAACCTCGTAGAAATTCCTCACGTCACGCAAGGATGGGGAATCAAGAACACAGAGATTGAGAGTTCGGGGAAGGAAGAACAACAGAGTTAGTGAGATTCAGAGTAGTGTTTACAGGTAATATTGATCAATGATGCCATGTGCTGCTACAGCCAAAGACTAAAAGAGAAGCACGAGGCGTACAGAACTGGCGACAGATGGGCCTGCAAAGCGACGTCCTCGACTGGGCTACGGCCCAGATCGCTTCTTGCTCTTGGGCTTCGACGTGCGGGGTAGCCTGGGTCGTAGCACGATCCCCCTCGAGTGGAGCTCGGTGGAAGAGAGGAGGGAGATGGAGAATGGCCGGCCCGTCGGTCAGAGCTTTTCCCTGGCACTATCTGAGCCTGACCCCCCCTCCCTTTGCCCACCTCTAACGTTTATGAACTAATTGGAACATCATCTATAATACACCAGAAAACTCTAGCCGTCAGGTGAGGCGATAGTCAATCTCGTTTCTTCCACGAAGATTCCATTGGCATGTAGATTAGGTACCTTCTTTGTTAAGTTTATGTGTTCTTTGTTAAGCTCAAGAAGAAGCTAGTCCCAGGGTTTGTGTGCCTTAGTTCTTGTCCATAATCCCAGAGGAGATTATTTTGCTTCTCCTCATCTCCATGAATGATGGCAAGAGCCATTCTCCTAGCCCTGCCCAATTTGATTCTATTTGGCTTCAGATTGAACTTCCTCTGCACTTTCTTTGCAAATGCTTTCAGTTGCATCTTCTCATCATCTCTAAAGTGCTCCAGGAAATATTTTGCAAGAAATGGTGCTGTCAGGGCTTTCACCTCCCATTTTCTTGTACAAGTGTGAGTTCCCTCATATGTCTTGATAAGAAAGCTCTTGAGTCCTGCTGTCTAGTGATGCATAAAGATAGCATGGACAACCCTGTGCACAAATAACTTCAATCCTCTTCTGATCATTTCTAATTTTCTTGATTGGTACTCTGTTGTTGATGCTGTAGGCCGTGAGTGCCTCTTAACACTTTCACATCTGAGAAGATCATCCCAAGCCTGAACTTAGGAGCTACCAAATCAACATCTGCATTGAAAGATTTGAACTTGTACTCTTTGACATCATGCTTCACTTCTAGTTCATCCTCTGATGGAACTTCATCTATATCATAGACTTTCTCTTTTTCCTTGTCTTCCTCTTGCTCTTCTCCTTCCCTTTCTCTACCATCTTCTCTTTCAGTTTTTCTTTAGCAGATTTTCCTTTCTCTTTGTCCTTTTTGACTTCATGATCAACATTGTTGCAGAACAGATCATCATCATCCTTGTCAGGCTCATAATCACTGTCATGGAACTCAGGATCCAACTCAGAGTCATCTTCATCACCCCTCTCTTCATATTCCTCTGCATCTTCATCATTTTCTTCTACTGTCCTACTAGGTCCTTCACAACCACATCTTGGCACCTTCCTAGGGCTCAGAACCTTGGGCAGTTGCTTCACACTATCTATGAGAACATCATCAGTGCACTGATTCTCAAGCAAGTTTACATGATCAACAAATAAAACCAATATATTGCTTGTTGCACTAGCAGCACTCATAGCAACCATGTCAACATCTGCTCTAAGCTGGCTCAAACCTGTTGCAATATCCTTCCCTAGCTGACACCAATAGACCTTTTGATTTTTGTACTTATCTGAACCATAACCCAAATCTGTCAGAAATTGCTCAACCCATAGCAGTGACCATGTGTCAGGATCACAATTGTCAAACCACTCTATCTTCTCATCCAAATAGGACTTGTTTTTCCAACACCACAGAAGAAACCAGCATAGTGTATTTCCACATTGAATTTGTCACCATATTCACCTGTCATAGCAGATATTTCTGGCCTAATCAACTACCAAGACTACCAAAAAATTCCTTCTAAAACCGGCGATCATCATCACTCCAGAAAACCCCAACTCTGAAGCTTTGGAAAAGGAGAGGAGAAGAGAGAGCAATGCTTACCTAATTCAGGAGGCAAAGCACCGGCTTCACGCCGCACAGGATCCCCCATGCTCGCACTTCACGCCGTCGACGTGTACTCACGGCGACGTTGACGATCGCCGCCGTGGCTCTTCGTCTCCTCCAGCCGCACGAAGCCACGAACAGAGGGGGCAGGGACCGGGCAATGGAAATACTGGAGTGGCCGATACAGCCTCCTCACGTGCAGCTCGTGTGCTCCGGCGGTTGGCTGGACCGCGGCTTCGATACGAAATATTGCGGGGGTCCTTTCTATAAAACTGCCGGCATGACATTTTGCGAGAAACACCCCGGAGTTAACCCCTAGTCCCAGTCAGCTGCCACGTCGGTGATTTTTATCTCGCCCGACGGTTTTGGACCAAACTGACCGCCTTAACCGAGATTAGTGGGCTGCTTTTGATTGATTGCGAGTTAATGGATGAAACTGTACATACGTGCCAAGTTCAGTGCTCCGCCATGTAATTTCCTCTGCTTCCGACTCCTCATTCGTTTCTAGCACGTTGTGTGACACCACCATCCGCCTCGGCTCGCCCCTCGCCTCCATCCTCACACGTGCTCTTCACTGCTGTCATCTCGCTCGCCGGCGAGCCAATCCAACCCCAATATGGGAGTTTGGACTCAAGCTCTGGCTCTGTCCTCGACTCCGCACGCGCCGCCGCTCCCATCTGTCTACTTCATCCTAACCCCGCGCGAGCCGCAGTCTAAGGTCGTTGTACTTGTGGGCGAGCCTACAACCCATGCTTCGGACATTTTCTCACGCCATTGGAACTTTTATATTTATCGGTTGGAACAAACCTCTTTCTAGCCTGGAAGAGCTTGATTTCGTCTCACCGGAGTAAGACGGCGGCGAGTTTCGGGGGTGTCGGCGTGTGCGAACACCTGCTAACTGGCCCATATGCGAAGCCGAACAGCCCCCACAACTCCCGCCGGTCCGGGCCGCTGGGGTGACGTTCGCCAATCGCCATATTAGGGCCTTCGTGCATTTGTGTTTTGTGCATGGACGGACCCAATCTCATTCTCTCCCTCTCAGATTTTATGCCTGGCTGAACATATGAATCTTGTTGATCCCAAAAAGAGGGTGGACAAACTCGCACATAGCTCGGTCCAGCCCGACTCTAGGCTAACTTTACTTGAGCCATTCCCTTCCATTTCGCTTCCTCTGTTTTTCTGGCTGAACGCATGCTCCACGTACGACTCCACGACTACCTCAGCCATGTGGAGATAAACTTTTCAAACCTTCTGCTTCCCTCAAGACTCGCATCTCCCAAGTCTACACCTACCAAGCTAAAATACTCTGTTAGCACCAAATTACAATATTGCCCGTACGAATTATTTACTGTGGGCGAGAAGAATCATCACTAAGTAGTAGATATAGGGTTAGGAAATCGATGTGTATAGGGGGCACATATGATTTCGTTTGACAGCATGGGCAAAATAGTACTATAGACTTACCAAACCTCTCCATAACTTAAAGAGCTGTAACAGAACTCGGAGAGCATGGAAGGTTTTTGCTGATGACACATATCCGCCAGTTAAACATATGCATATTTTGCCGATGACATGAGATCAGGTCTACGAAGGACAAATTAAAATTCCAAGTCGTCGCATGCACACCATCTAGCCTCTATCTAATCATTTTCGTTTCTATACGCTGGTCGACCAAGTAGTAGTTAGTAGTCCCTCTATCTAGGTATATAAGATGTATTTTGATTGGACAAGACAAAATGTGAATCAATAATTACTTTATTAATATATGTTTTATGTGATACAGAGTTACATTCATAACTAAGTACTTTTGAATATAAATTTAATAATATTGATCTCATATCATATAAATCTAATATATTATTAAAAAATAGAAAAAGAAGTCACTTGTTTATCCATTTAGGCTAAAATACATGTTCTGTTAATCATATGGTGGATTCTAATTGTGATGGTTAAGTTTTAAAATTAATATAAAAAAATATGTCCGCTTCAACACGAACAAAAATTCACATGTGTTTTCAAAAAGAATCCAACAAAGTTGGCACCCATCAGGACACCAACTAATCGCAACTAGAAGGCATCCACCAGGACCAGGACACTGGACACGACACAATAACAAAAGTTTTAGGAAACATGTCAAGGTCCCTAGAGTTGAGAGCTAATAAGTGTATGTATGATGGACAAGCAAAAGGGCCCACATTGCATTGGGGTATCTCACCTTCTGGGTACAGTTTTTGTGTGCATGTAATGGTAAGACCGTAAGAGAGCATCTAGGACCTATCTATCGATTTTAAAATAAGTAGCAGGTCCGAAAATATACAGACAACTAAAAATCCGAAAGAGCAGGGCATTGCATCAGTAAAAGGAGCAGCGTAGCATCAGTATTCGGTCCGGTTGCAATTAGTGTCGAGCGAGCCTCGAGTACAAAGACGGTAATATCGTGTCCTATGCATGAAAATGGCTGCGGTCGGCGACGAGCACATCCTTGACCATCATGACGTCCTATGTAGTCTCGACGAGCAAACCATTGTCGGCAGATGTGATGGTGACACCGGCAGTGGCGCAACGGAGGCTGTCTATGGACAATTAGCCGTGCACAACACAGTTAGAGAGGTCCGGAAGCGTCACGTATGTCTCCCCGATGTTTTGTACGCTAAGCCCCAAAGAAACCATATCTGTATGGAATAGATTATAACCGCATGCATGACTTGTCTGATATCATATAAAAATAACAAATTGGTAGAAATGTGTGTTTCAACCAATTCAAATATACGTGCTTTATGCTCTTTAGGGCTGCTAAAGAAGCCAAGTTCTTGTGTATGCTCGTGTATGAGATTTGTGTCTTGGCCACTCAGAATGAGCCATGATAGAAGCTAGACATGGTGCGGGGGGCACCACGGGACATGAACAGAGCATTGAAAGGTGGATATGAGGATGATGAGGGTGTTCAATTCGTCCTGCTAGCGGCGAGATGGACGAGCAGTAAAGCTAGGTGTCTAAGTGAAGTCACAAGAAGGAAGGATCATGATCGAAATAGATTCTGCGAGCATGATATGGCGTTAATCAAATAATGCAGTTGAAATATGATGACGAGGCTGGTGGAGACTGAAGAGACAAGGTTTAGGTAACATCCATTAATATTTAGCTTCAATTCTTGGCGCAAAATTTCTCAAAAATTATTCACGAAAAGACATGCACTCGAAGGGGAAGATAATTTGATGTTTGATGGCCAGAAGGGTAAATACAATCGAAGGTTTTGCATGCCGGACCCTACATGGACCCAATGCCTCGGTAGCACACACCGATTTCTATGGTCACTGGTGGATTTCACTGAAGGGTGATGAGGAATAGAAGAGGGAAAGCTAGAAATTAATATGAAAGTCTATGATTTTACATGTTAGGTTCTAGATCTCGATGTCGTCGATTTTCACTATCACATACCAAGATCCACCTCTTCATATCTAATTGGAGATCGACACTAAAAACATGGAAGGGAAATGTGAAATGAGAGAAAGAGCACGCAATAGATACGAATAAAATAAGTTTTACTACTAAAAGAGTACTTTCTACAAAAGGCTAATAGTGTGATACATTTAATTTAACTCCAATCATGTTTTTTTAAGACGTACTTTTGGTTACAATTGTTTCTATACTTTGAATGACATATCAAAGCTAATGTACCGGTGAATAAAATCGAATGGCAGTTGACAACACGAGACAAATAGCTATAGAAAAAATAATACAAAATATGATAATGTGTACTAAATCTAGTCGCGCAAATACACGAGACATCTTGTAAGTTACTCCCTCCTTCTCAGTTTAGAAGGTGCATTATTTTTTTACTGTTGTCCTGGATTAGAAGGCACGGTTGCTTTGGCCCGCTGATTTCGTGCATGTACGCGTGCAACGACACTTCAACATCTGCGTGCTAGCTGAGCTGGTACATACATGTACATGCACGTTTTTCGTTGTATTACTCCAATACATGCAAGTGTATGTGTGTTTCCTTAGTCATGATGCATGTATGCAGACGGGCGAGCACAACAGACGGCAAAATAAGAGGCTGGTAACGCGTTCAGCGAGGTGATTAATATCAAATAAAGTATAAAAAATAACACACAGATGTATTATTAATAAAGTAATTGTTGGTGAAGTAGAGGAAGACTGCAGCGAATCTCCGACAATCACGCGCATTCATGTTTTATATGAGCTCGATGGATCAATTGTGACGGGTTGAGATGCCACCTACTGCTGCCAAATACGTTAAATACTACTCCGGCTGAGCTCAAGCATTGGTTGTACACTAGTGTAGATCGAGATGCCGTGCTGAGCTCAAGCATTGGTCGTTGGCCTTCTTGACTCGGAATTTGGTCACATATAACGATAAAATATAGGGCTTTACCTAACTTTCCAGATAAAGATGCTTTGGACCGTTGTGGACCAACAGCAATAGCTAACACGTCTAGTCCTACTTAAATAACATTTATTTTTAGTAAATTCTATTTTGTCCCTATTTGTTCCTGAGTGACAACGTTTACCCACGAAAATGTCACCGACTTACCCAATCTAAGAAAACTTATGTCACATTTTATCCAGTTGGCTATTTTTCTCATCCCAACAGCTCGGATCCACCTATCAGCTGGTTGAGGTGGCACATGACTCAGGTGCCACCTAGATGCCACATCACCTTCTCTCTTCGTCTTTTTCTTTCCTCTTCTTCCTAAGCCAACGCCGAGAAAGGAGGGCACAAGTGCCATGGGGTTTTCTCTTGCGTGCGAGGAAGGAGGGCGTCGCCGCTGTCACCGCTCCTTCGACATCCCCCACCTCTAGGCTCGCTCGCCTCCCTAGCCTGCCCCGTGTGTGCCTGCTCTAGCTGTAGATCAGTAGGTGTAGGGCATCGCCGCTACTTCTCCTCTGCTCTGCTTGTGTCCTATGTGAGCCGTCAGCACAGCTTCCTGATGCTGCCCACGCGCTTCTACCCTGCTGCCATGGCTAGACGTGAAACCATGTACCTGGACGACAACTCGCAGGCGCATTACCCCAGGCGTGTATGTTGCCACCACCATCATCACTAATGCCGCGCGCGGCTCAGGACCTGGCACGCGTCGTGCGCCATCACGTTCGATAGCAGGTATGTGCAGGCAAGCAGCTTGTTGGCACCGGACGGGCAAAAGCCACACACGGTCGACATGGCCTTGAGGCACTGGGTCAATCACAGGAGCTGCTCCCCACCAGCAGCGCCGATGACGTCCTGTAGTCCGGCCACATCAACCGTTGAAGTGCCTGGTCTTGACGACGTTGACGGCGGGCGAGCGGCAGGTGGTCTCGTAAAACTCCGCCCAGAGCTCGCCAAGCAAAAGGATGAGACCGCGTGAGGCTTATCAGGAGCGGCTTTCGTATATGAAGTAGATGCTCCATGCGTGTTGATTAATTTCATGTAGATGCCCATGGTGACGCTAGGTTGATTTCTTGAAGTAGATGCTTACGATGGAGCCGAGCGCGTTGAGTCTAGAGGTGATCAGCGACAGCGCGAGCGGACGTAAGGGGTGGCGGCGAGCGATTGCTTTCATACTCTTGTGTAGACGATTAACTGTAGATCTGTTGAGGAGAAAAAGAGTCGAACCTATCGAGAGGCGGTGATTAATCTCAATTGGTTCGAATTTAGAATCACACTAAAAATAATGAAATATAAAGAGCAAAATGAACAACTGTCTTTCACAAAACATTGATGCAATGGATAACTAAAATATGCAATTATTTTATCTAATATGCAATTTATTTTTTTAAATAAAAAAACAAACACTAAAAATATCAGGAGAGGTGTTCTAATAGCTAAAATCGAGGAACAAGGTATATAGTCTTAGTAGTAGCAATTCTCAAGCAATGAATTATACAACAGAAAATTTACCAACTACGGATTTGCAAGAATTAAAAGAGAGGCTAATATTACTAGTAACTAGATGCAATATACCTTTGTCCAACCACCAATTAAAGGCGTACATTTAAGGCATGAGCCAAAACAATACTGATAAATTTGCTAGCAAATATAAGAGAGGACCACACGGTTGGCTGCTCTACCATCCCCCTTGCTTACCAACAAATGCAATGCTATGTGCCGTGCATGGACAATTCACAACACAAAATCAAAGAAATAGCACGCAAAAAATTAAGCACATGTAAACAATTGATTACATCGAAGATGGATGATAATCATAATAACAACTTGATGGCGCCGGAGATGAACATCACATAAAAATAAAGAATGCTACATAGCTACTACTACACATCCCATAGTCTTAATGGACTATTCACACACCATGTAATTCATCAAAAGTCAAAGATAGATTTGATTTCATTATCGAAAGTACCAACAAATAAACCAATCTCGAAGATTCTGATGAAGTAGATGAAGTACAAGGAGAGTTTAATCTATGGTGGCTCGCTGTGGGTGGTGGTCTATGGGGTGGAGATGGTGGTGGTGATGATGGTGATAGAAATTGTGGTTGCCGGTGATGTCTTTGTTCTTCCCCAAATTCTTCTCTATTTCTCTGTGACGCTCTGTTTGTCCTCTACTTGCAAAACTCCACAGGAAGTATATGAGGAATGAAATGGATCTACTCGCGAAGAGGCGGCGGTGGCCAAGGCTAGTGGGACCACCCCCTTTGGTCGCCTTGCTCCCCTAGGGCTTCGCTGGTTGTCTCCTTTCACATGAAAACTTTTGGATTGCATGGTTTTTGTGGTGTTTTTCCTGCGCATAAAAAATAAAGGTATAAGTAGACAGTTTACTAGATTATTTAATAACTAGGATAAATGATTAAAATATGGAAAATACAACAAAAAGTGCATTAGTAAACTTAGAATAATAGATACATTTTCGACGTATTAAGCTTCCTCAAGCTTAAACTCTTACTCGTCCTTGAGTAAGGTATCCATAAAGAACTTAAGTTTGACGATGGCTTTGAGTTAGAGAAACCATACTAGATTGTTGTATCATGTAGCTTCAATAAAGTAATACTTGAGAAATCTTAGCAAAATAAATAACGCAACACATAAGAATTCATCCAAAAAGAATTATGACTAATCATTAAACCTAAGGTCGTCTACGAAAGCAAATGTTAAGTTCATAATAAGCATGTAAATTAGATTCTTGTTAGTATACTTCCTACCTATAGCTTAAAGGTAACAGAATGTTTGTGGTAAACTAGAGTGCAATAGAAGATTGCAACAAAACTTTCACCGCTCACCTACTAGAGGTAAGTCATGAATTTAAAGTCTTATGTACATAAATGTAAATATTCCTGAAAATTTTCCCTTTTGAAAGAACAAGCTAAATTTTTTTGTTGGTCACCTTTTGTTTCTTCTAATCATCCACAAAGTACGGACTTGATCAAAAGAAATAGAAATGCTCTTCCAGTGCAAAATGATCCCCAAGCTCTTATGATGTCCTAGTTATTGATATTGTAGTAGGAGTAGCGATTGCCATATGAATACACAAGTGGAACCATATCACAAAAAAGAGAAGCTCTGTAATTATACAAGTAAAGAACATGAGCCTAATGAATGCTCCAGAAAGATAAAAGTGAAGCATAAGAGCTAGCTAAATACTCTCAAATGATATGAGTGAAGATCACGAGTAAAATGTAATGCTCCCAAAGATATAAGTAAAGCATATGAGCAAAGTAAATACTACTACTTGAAAAATATGCACTAGGTTATAAATGATTCATCTCGTATAAACGAATAACAAGAGCGTACGAAGAACATAATAACTTCTTATTTACTTTTGTTCTTTTTTTTCAAAGCCCCGCGACATGAGCCTTTTCTTCTGTTGTCGGTGGCGAGATAAGATATGACACAATGGGAACCATATCAAAAACTCTGAGGAGGGAAAGCAACAGGTATTGGGCAAAACAAAAGATGTGGGGAAAAAGAAAAGGGATACAAGTGTTTTCTTGGAAGGAGACAAAAAGAGAAGGTACCAAGACTAGATTCGGTGGACTTGCGAGGAACAAAGCTAATGCAGGAGAGAAGCGTTTCACAGCTAATGAGGTGAGGGCCATGATTGCCAAGCATCTTCTGGAGCTCGAGAAGGGGTTAAGGGGGTGAACTTAATCGCTGGACTCAACCGAGAGGTGATTGGCTGAAGGCAAATTTTGATGGAGCGTTTGACGCAACCAGGCAGGAAAGAGGATCGAGAGCTGTGGTGCGCCATCAGTACGGTGACTTTGTTGCAATAAATGCCGGCAAGATTGAATCTTTCATTTTGTTGAAGCCGATATTCATATATTAATTGATTAACTTCATTACAAGAATTTTTTTATCTTTGTGAAACCGATATTCATATATTAATTAATTAATTTCACTATAAGAATGTACGATCAATTCTGACACATAGGAAGGAACCAATTCATATAGGGCTCTTTATGGTACCCCGGAATGAATATAGACCATTCATTTATTCAAATCTGATGGCTCATCTCGTCTGGTACTCCAATACTAGACTTAAGGAGTATCACCTCCAAAGACTTTAAAAAAATATGGAGTACCCTGATATTAGAGATACAACTAGAAATATAAAAATAACTTTATTTTTTCTCAAATTAAATTTCGTATTTTTTTCAATCCTCGCCTGCCTCCGGCATCTACCCGCCGGCTCCCTGCCCGCCGGCACCCGCCCACGCGCTTCTGCCAGCCGCCCGCGCGCGCCTCCGCCTGCTGCCCGTGCCCTGCCCGCCCGCGCCCACCTCGCTTCCCTCCTGCGCGCGCATCCACGGGCACCCCGCCCGTGCATGCCTCCTCCGGCCACCTGCACCCCCCGTCCGCGCTCCTCCGCCAGTTGCCTGCGCACGCGTCGGCGTCTGCCCGCCGGCGCCCTGCCCGCCGGTGCCCCGCCCACGCGCTTCTGCCAGCCGCCCGCGCGCGCCTCCGCCTGCTGCCCGCGCCCTGCCCGTGTGTGCCTTCGCCAGCCGCCCGCGCCCACCTCGCCTCCCTCCTGCATGGTGCGGGGGAAGAACGGCACCGTCGACGGTGGTTCCTCACCTTGCTGCGTCGGATCGAGCCATGGGGGCACCGGCGTGTGGCGTTGACGACAGGTGGCGGCGTAGTGGATCGGCGCTGGTTGCTCGGGCCGGTGGCGTGCGCTGGCGAGGGGAGGAGGGGGCGGCGCGTTGCTCTGGCCGGCGCTGTGCGCCAGCGCGGATAGGCGGCGGCGTGCGCCCGCGCGGTGAGGCGATAGCTTGCGCCCGCGAGGAGAGGCGCATGCCCGCGGGGAGAGGCGGAGGCGCGGGGGGAGGAGAGGCAGCGGGGCGCGCCCGTGGGGAGAGGCGGAGGCACACACCCGTAGGGAGAGGCGGAGGCGTGGGGGGAGGAGAGGCGGCGGCGCGCGCGCCGCGGGGAGAGGCGGAGGCGCGGGGAGAGGAGCGGTGGCCGCGTGCGCTCGCGCGGAGAGGCGGCGGGGCTGGTTACTCGGGCAGCCACGTGCGCTGGCGAGGAGAGACGGTGGCGCAGTGGAGAGCAAGCGCGACGCGCTGGAGAAGGAGTCTGCGCTCCAAAGATTGGGCATTTGGGAGGAGAAAGCTAGTAAAGGTGAAAAGTCTATTCTACCCCTATAGATGGACGGTCAGATTTTATTGGTACTCCAATTTCAGTTTAAGGAGTACCAGGGTACAGTAAAAAAACTCTTCATATAACACACAAACACATCTCACATTACCCAACTGCGCAATCGAATACGCCATAACATTCCCACGACGATTAACCTTAACAACCTTCACCACAGGTAAACATGCATAAGGCCTGAAGTTTCAATCTCTAGGTCCCTCAAGGCTGACCTGTCCAGCTCGGTTAATGAAAGGAGACAATGCACCACAAGGCAATCTATTTTCAAGATAAAAGGAGAGTGAAATTGTAAAGACAAATGAAGCCGGTAAGATTGATTTTGTGTGGGACGCGCTACAGGTGGAGACTGAGGCCTGTCTTGCTGCAATCAATCTATCTATGTGCGAGTCTGGATATTGGGAAGATTATTTTGGAGTCGGATGCAGCGGATCTTTGTTGCGGCAATGAAAAGCTATGATCTTGACCGCGCGCGAACGCCGGTGTGTCAGTGGGCGATGCAAAGAGGAACTGTATTTTGAGTTTAGAATATTGTAGCCCATGTTCTAGCTAGACATGGCGCAGAGTTAGGGCAAGGTACCCATATGTGGTTGGATGTGGCTCGGAACCTTGTATCGAGGTTTTTGGCCAGTGAACTCGCTGTGCCTCTTGGTTAATAGAATGAGATACCTTTTTTAATATAAAAAAGACTAGATACAATGGTGAGAAAGACTTTTTGCTCGAAAAACATTGTAGATCTGATCAAGAGTATTGTATTGTATTGCACCAAAGGCGCTAGAGCAGGGAATCTAGAGCTTCTCTTAGGGCATAAAAACCTCGTAGATCTAAACCACTTTCTCTTGATCAGATTGGGCGGTTGAAAGCATACGTAGGTATAGGCATTGTAGCACCTCCGCTTTTCGTTCTGCTCGGAATGCTAGTATCACCGTTGTGCGGGCAGCAACTTGGGTTTGGGTTCGACCCGTGGATGTCTGGTAGCATCCCTATTGTGGTAACTAGAAGGGCCTAGATGAAATCCCAAACCAACAACAAAACCCCAACGGGTTAGCCTTTGGAACTAGGACTCAAATCAACTCCTCCTCTCAATGAATGCCTCGATTACCATCCGGGGGCACGCGCCGGTCCTTACAATCCAAGGAAGATTACAAGGTCTAAGATGGAACCCTAATCTAGAGGGATGAAACCCTAGATTAGGAACAAAGCTCACTATTAGTCTTAACAACAAGTCTAACCCTAATTAGCGTTTGGGTACGGGTATTTATAGTCTAACCCCGACTCCCTTGGATACATGGGTCGCAGCCCGTTTTACTGCTCGCAGGCAGAATCCGGAGGGTCCGGATGGAGGTCGGAGGGTCCGGAGGGTCCGGGTGGCCGGATGGTCCGGGCTGGTGTCCAGGTTTTCCAGAAGCGATCCGGACACTCATCCGGAGTGTCCGGGTGGAGGTCCGGGCCTGTCCAGAGAAGATCCGGACACTCAGCCAGAGTGTCCGGGTTGAGATCCGGCATTTCCAGAGAGGATCCGGATACTCACCCGGAGGGTCCGGGTTGAGGTCCGGCTCTGACCCGGAGGGTCCGGGCCTCAGCCGGATAGTCCAGGTCTTCACTTCTAGTGCACATCCGGGGGTTCCGAAGTAGCAGTCCAGCTGGGGTTCGGCTTGGAGCTTGGGGACTTGATGCTTGGCATTTCCTCCTCAATCCCGTTGCTCGTCAGTTGATTCTTCCATTTGGTTGCTTTTTCACACCTTAGCAAGCAAGAATCAAAACATTAGGTAGCATTCCATTCATACTCAAATCAAGTGGGGGTGTATCAAGGAATAGAGTCACCTCATGTTGTATAGCCTTGGCTCGGGCCCTCGTCATCGGTCCAATAGGGTTTGAAGGTGGACTTGGTCTCTTGTCGTCCTTGATGAAGGTGATGTCCGCATCAGCATAGCAGATCTAGATGGGTGCACACGAGAGATAAAGATTATGCAGGTTCAGGCCCACACGGAGAGATAATACCTATGTCCTGTGTTTGGTGGCTGTATTGCTTGAATCCCGTATGAGAATATGTGTATGAGACTTAGCTTGCTTGAGCTTACTTCCACTTCCCCATCAGGGGATCGCTACCGGGCCTTATATAGGCGACCGAGGTAGGGTTACAAGAGTTTTGACCGGCTTATAACTTGGTTTCCTAATCGATTACAACAGAATTTGGGATTGCCGGATATGTTCTTATCTCTGTCTTGTACTCCAAGTCGATGAGGTCCCCCCGTGTAGAAGTCGGACTCCGAGTAGTCGGCCCAGCCCACCCTATGCTCAGAGGGCCGGATTCGTCCGTCCTGACGATACCCGGGTGCCATGTCATCGTCAGTAGCCCCCGAGTCCATCACGATCTGGCTGCTGTCTGCCTTCTCCCTTAAACAAGTTTCCTGAGTGACACCCATTCGAGCACGCCTTCTGGTCGCTTGCAGGGAGATTGTGAGGGACTCATAGAACTCCTGTGGAAAAGACAATAATAAGCCGAGTGATATTCACCCGTAAGGCCAAAATATCATGGCGGATGAGTTAATAGCGGGTAAATCCTGGTGGTATCCGATCTATCCTGGTGGACAGAGACCGGCTGATAGCCCAGCGTGGGACATACCATGAATCCCGACTGAATTTTCGAGTAGCACCTGGTTTTCCCGAGTAGCTCGAGTCTAGCTAGTGTCCCTCTGAGGGAATGCCTCCGAAATTCATGTCAGAACCAGAATACAAGTCATAGTGCATAGGTTCCCGAGTGATGAAGCTTGATACCTAGACATTCCACTGAATCCGGAGATTCCAGACCCTGAAATCCCAGAACGAAGTTCTCGGAAGGTCCAGGTGGAGAAACCGGTGGCTCCGAGTTGCTCGGCGTCCGACTAGTGGCCTACGGAAGGCGCACCATAACGACCCTTCACTTGGGTGTACTCAAGTGACTGCGTTCCTGCTGGAGGCCAACCCTTGAAACCCTTCAAAACTGTAACGTCCGGTCCCGAGTTTATCGGTATCTAGCTAGCGGCTTACGGGAAGCGTGCTACAGTTGCTATTCATGGGGGTATACTCCGAATGGTTATTCAACCCCGGAGGGCCAACCGTTGGATCCCCTTTTCATTAACCAGCGTAAATCACGGCGGGGTTATGTCGTGGGCGCTGAAGAGTCGCGACGTGGGCCGCTTACAGCACGTAGTGGAATCCGAAGGGGCGCGTCGTGGGTGCGGAAAAGTCATGTAGTGCGGAAGCGGGAGAGTCGCGCCACCCAAACCGTTCCCTTTTATAAGACCGGGGGGACGGCGGGGTCCACTCACGCCTTCCAGAGCACACTTCACTTCCTCTGTGCCCAAATCCTTTCGTCTTCCCTCTGCCCGAATTGATTCGAGAGCGCCGCCGCCCACCAAAAACCCTAGCTCTGCTCTGTCGGCGTTGGATGCACACCCCTGATTGGGAAGCGGATCCAAACCGAGGCGGAGGAGGACGCGTTGGTGTGGCAGGTGCTGAACGAAGAAGATTCCTCCGGCCCTCCGATGGCTCCATGGCTGAAGTCGATGGCAACGGAGGCGCGGTTGGAAACACTCATGCGGTTGGGTGTGTTGCTGCCGAAGGAGTTGGTCGAGTGGCGCGCCGCCGTGGGGGAGACAACCTCCACTCCGAATACAGGCAAACTGGTCGTCCACAGCTCCTTCTTTGAGCGGGGTTTCTCCGTGCCCGTCCACCCCTTCCTACGAGGATTACTGTACTACTACGGGTTAGAGTTTCACAACCTCAACCCCAACAGCATGCTCCATGTCTCGTGCTTCATCACATTGTGCGAGTGCTTCCTCGGCATCCAGCCGCATTTCTCACTGTGGAAGCACCTTTTCGTCGTGAAGCCGCAGCCGAGCAGGGCAGCCCGGCCGTGGTGGGAGGCGCCGGGTTCCAGTTGAGGTCTGGAGCGGCGAAGAGTTATCTGACCTTGTCGATGCAGACCTCCAATAAGGGATGGCACGTGAATTGGTGCTATTGTGCCAATCCCGCGCCATCGCTCCCGGCATTCGTGGTCAGCCTCCGGAGGTCAAACCGAGCTGGTCCGAGCCGCCGCTGGACCGGGAACAAGATGGAATCGCAGTTCTCATGGCGCAGCTTGCCGAGGCGATCCAAGCTGGGGTCACCGGGTCATCGTCATTTTGACCTTCATCTGGTGGCGGGTGCACCCTACAAAGCTAAGGGCGCACCTGATGTTTGAGTACGCTGGCGAGCGAGACACGACCCGAGAGTCCGCCGAGGGACTCACGGAGGGGGAGGTCCAAAACCGAGTCGAGAAGCTCATGGCTCAAGGGACAATCTGGACTTCTCCGGGCGGCCGCCGCCCTTCTGCAGGGCGAACCCCCCAAGCCAGGTAAGCGTTGAATCTCCCGACTGCTGGTGTGTTGTGTTACCGAGTTAGACTTTAACTTGTTTTCTCTGATCTTGTAGATTCTCTTCGGCTTCTGTTCCAAGGCTCCCCTCCCAGAGGACGAAGTCTAGAACTAGCCACAATACGCCGACGTCCCTAGTGGCGGGCTGTAACGTCCCTGTTTTTAAGCCGCTAATTATGTGCATCATTTCATGACATGCATTTATACTGAAGCCTGAATTGAGTAAAACTTTGAATTTTAGAAATTTTCAGGGAAACATTAGGTCATGATTCAATGTTGAATTCTAAAGGTTGGAATTACGCTACCTAAGTGAAATGTATAGGAAATTTACTTCAACATGTTTTATTACACCTTGTTAGAATAAAGATTTGGGTTGGGAAATAAAAGGAAAGATCCCAAAAATTTCTTTTGAAGTTGAATCAAAGGAAAAGGGGCTTTGAATTGGTTTGAATTTGTAAAACAAAGTTCAAAAGAAAACAGAAAAGAAATTAGAAAAAGGAACAAGAAAAGAAAAAAACCCCAAAACCCTCCCCAAAACCCCCGGATGGGCCTCATTCCCCCGGCCCATCTTCTCCCCGTGCCTGGGCCCTCTCTCCCCGGCCCACCTTCTTTTCCTCTTCTCCCAGCCTAGCCCGTTTGGCCCGCTTCCTTTCCCTTCTCCCTCACCCGGCCACTCCCCTCACCCTTATCCCCTGCCGCCGCTGCTTCCGCACCTCGCCACCGAGCAGCTTGGCTCGCCGCGCCTGCCACGCGTGTGCCTCGGTGGCGAGCTCACTGTGCCGGCCGCCCCCTTTAAAAGCCCCCCGCTTCTGGTTTCTTCTCGTGCCCCCCGTTCTCTCCCATTAGCTCCGATCGCCACCGCCATAGCTCCCCGCGCCTCCTACCATGGCCGTTTCTCGCCCCACAGCGCCCGCCCTCGCGCTAGCCTCAGCTCGCCGCTCGCCCTCCGCCCCGTCTCGCCTCCGCCTTGCTGGCCCTTTCCGAGACCCCATCGCCGGAACATCCGCACCACCCGAGCCCCCCGCCGCCGGCCTCCGTCGCCGCGCCACTGCCCCTCCGCCCACCGCTTCCAACCCCGCCAGAGCCTGCCCATCCGTAGTCGCCGGCCGCCCCGCTCGCTACGACCCAACACCCGAGCGCCACCGCCCTTCGGAAGCGCCCCGCCTCTAATCCAAGAGCTCCTCCCCACCACCGTGCCAACGCCTTCCCGGCTGCTTCCGTCACCGCGCCACCACCCCTCCGCACCCCGCCGGTAAGCCGCCGTCGCCCCTTCTTTGCCGAGCTTCGCCGCCGGCAGTGGCGTCACCCATGGCCGGACCGATCCAGTGGCCGGGTTTTCGACCGGGCCGGCACAGGGCATTAATGCCCTTTTCACTGTGTCCTTAAGACACATTAATTTATAATGGTTGCTCATTAATTGTAAATCGCGTTTAATGACCGTAATCAATACTCATCATTACTGTTCAGATGTAATAATTGCTAATCCGACATGTTAATGGCAGTCATTAAATGCACTAATTAAGTTGGTCTAAACTCTGTGCATGACAACGGGACCCACATGTTAGAAAATAATAAAAGGAATAAAAGAATTAGGAAATCTATGACAGTGGGCCCCACCTGTCATAGACTAGTCAAACTTTGACCATAGGGCCCACAACTCATACACTGAGGCTATTTATGAAATTAAATAATAAAAATAATAATTATTTAATATTATTTGTATTTATCGAGAAAAATACAAAAAGGGTTAAAATTGATTAAATCTTAGAAAATTCATAGAAAATCTATTTTAAATCAAAAAAATGTAAATAATATACCAAAATGTTTAGAAAAATGAGAGCTACTCAATTATGTCATTTTCATCCATGTTTGAATGCTAGGAAAAATGAAATTGGCTAAAAACTCAAATTAGGGTTTCCCCGATTAGCCGGAGAATATTCAGATCGCAATATTTCGAGCGTCCGGACTCCGATTAAATTGATTCCACTTGCCTTAGTCTTTATTTTGCATCCTCTATGCCATGGCATGCATTTCATCTCATGCCGATGTTCAGCATTTTGATATTTATGATTATGCCCTTTTCCGGTGTCTTCGTTCTTCTCCGTTAGAGCCGAAAGGTCCCAAGGAGATAGTATCAATCACGAGAAGAGTTTAGTTGTAGAGCAATAAGACAAGCAGCCCCTTCGAACATATTGCAAACACCTATTATTTGCAAAGTTTTAGTTGTTTGCAAATTTAATATCGCATGCGTTCAAATTCTACTTTTCGCTAAGTATTACCATTATTCCTGTGCATAAAACTTACTTTGTCGCTCAATCAACTCCACCACCATCCCAACCTATCTAGAGTAATGTAGGGTGCACATTCACCTTGCTTACTATGCTGAATATGCTTAGACATGCTTACACATGTAAAAGTCGTAATTCCTTGGGTGGCAGATGAATCAACACCATTGGATGGGTTACGTGGTAGGTGGGTGTTCACTGGGATGTAACTAATAGCTTGCTTAATCATAATTGGGCTTAGATGAGAGGCCATGGCTGGGAGCATGGTGGGTTGTCTCGTCTTCCCACAAGGACCGGTTACCGGTGTCCCTTCGAACCGAGATTTGCGTACTTCTACACGGGTGGATTATGGGGCCACCCACGACTAAATAATTTGCCTAGACTTAGTGTATGAGCTGCATTAGTTTGCCATTTCCATTTGCCGGGTGCGTGAAAAAGGGGATGTGGTGTGGTATCTCAATATAAGGGTGGGGTGACACACGGTCTGGGAGACCGGGGATGTACCTCGATTCACAACTTATCAGACCGTGTCGCCGTTGCGACCGGACTGATGTACATGGAATGGCACGTAAGGGTGGCTCATACCTAGGTCGAAAGTATTGTAACGGTCGTGTTTGATCACCCTCTGCTAGCACACCTCGTGAAGTGTGTGATTGGCCTAGCACTAAGAGATGATCAATACGTGTAGGTCAAGATGTACACCCCTGTAGGGTTTAAACTGTCGAACAGCCATGTCCGCGGTTATGGACAGCTTGGTAAGATTTTGTATCGAATTAGACAACTACAACCAACTCTAAAACTTGCCAACTCTAAGGCTGAGGTGTTAGCGATCGCTTCCTCCCAGGGTGGTCGAGAAAGGGTCAAGGTATCTGAGGTGTGGTGATCTGCAGTAAGGAATGATTGTGAAGTGTTGACTCGTCCCCTTTTAAAAGTGTTGGTTTTCATCTACTTAACTACTGTTGCTAAAGGAAAATCGGCTTTCTGTAAAATACTCCACAAATATCCCGTTATTGATACCTGTTGCATCTACTATTAGTTTCCCCTTGTAAGTCTTGCTGAGTACAATTTTGTACTCACTCTGCAATAGTTGACATTTTTCTTGCAGAGGAAACCGTCCCCTCCGAGGGTGGTCTCTACGTAAAGATCGATGCCAACGACGACTAGTCGCTGGAAATCCCAGGCAGTGGTCCTGCCCCGGGGTTTGGCAGCTTGGTTTGTTCTGCTGCCACTTTTTGCCCAATCCTTTTGGCTTCGTAGCCCTATATACTCTTCCGCTGTGTAGTTGAATTTGGATCTCAGGATCCCTTATGTGAATATGTTGTTAAGTTTCAAGAACTTATAATATTGTAGTTTCAGTCGTAGAGTTACTGCTGTGGTATCTGGTCGTTCTCGCCTGCCGCATGTGCCCTGCGTGTACGTGATTGAAGCACATGATGTGGGTAGGGTTTCAGAGTCTATATCATAGAGTTGTTAGGTTTAATCGCCCCTGTGAAGTGACTCTTCTATTGAGAGCTTGGGAGCTATATCATTCTACTCCAGCCGAGCATTAACTTGCCGGGACGAGTTTAGGATTGATGTTCTAGCTCAGTAAGAAAAGAGTGAGGAGACCATATCACCCTACTTAATCTGCGCATTAGTTTGCTGGAGCAAGTTCGGGGTTGATGTCTCGGGCTGTTCGGAGCCATATCACTCCACTCCTCTTGGAATTGATACCCAAGGGTTGAGGTCGGGGTTGATGGTTCGACTTAGCGGGTGATTCCACCTAAAGCTCTCTATTATGGATTTTGGGTCCCGACAGCTTTGGTATCAGAGCAGGACTGTCTATAGGATAACCTTTGACTTGGTCGTTGTTGGGTCTAGAGTTTCAGAAACTATTTTGAACCTAAAAAGGATTTGTGAAAAGCATAAGTAGTGATTCTGTTTTCTCCTTATCCTTTTCAATCCTAGGTCTTTTCCTTACCCTTTCATTTGGTTGAAAAGTGGGTTTGCTACTTCTTAACTTCACTAAAAATTTAGAATTCACATGTTCTGGGAATGCTTACCTTCCCTCTTACCTCATCCCCGTTTTGACCAAACTTTGCCTATTGTTTCCGTTGATACATTCAGATTCTATTTGTTGATTGTTAAGTTCCCTCAATTCCTTTCCGCCTTAATTTTCCATATGATTCGAGCGTGAGTTTGAAGCAGCATCTATTTCTTGCTTCAGGTGACTGGACTTCCTGAGGATAGCCAGTCTGCGAGTCGTGATCAACCCCGTGACTTTGGTCGCGGTAATGTTCCCCACCCCCACCGCCAACAATGGCGGAGGTTCTGATGTAGATTGAGCGAAACAGAATGGACCAGACTCGCCTACTGGAGCGTCTAGTCCACAATATTGCTCGCCAATCCGATGATCGGGTTGGAATCTTCGATTTTCTTCAAACGCAGCCTTTAGTGTTTAGTCATTCGGAAGATCCTCTCGAAGCTGATGATTAGTTTCGTAGCGTTGAGCGCAAATTGGAGACGGCGCATGTTTCCGCGGCTGATCGCGTGAACTTTGCGGCGTACATGCTAGAAGGTGCCGCAGCCTCATGGTGGGAGAACTTCCTCACCATTCAGGAGAAAGACCATGTGGTTACATGGCAGGAGTTTTGTGAGGCCTTCCGTGGAACTCATATCCCCGAAGGCGTTATGGATATAAAGAAGGAGGAATTCCGTAGTCTAACTCAAGGGCGGAAGAGTATTAGTGAGTACCTCCACGCCTTCAACCACTTGGCACGTTATGCTCTGCGTGACGTTGCCACCGATGCAGACAAACAAGAGAAGTTCCGTAAAGGTTTGAATCTGGAGATCCGTTATGAGATACTTCCCTTCGACTTCGCCAACTTTCAGGCCTTGATGAACAAGGCTATCAAGATGGAGCATGGCAAACTAGCTCTTGAAGAATATAGAAAGCATGCTCGAGATGTGGTGAAGCCTTCTCCTTCTGGTTCACAGAAGAGACATATCTGGATTCCGGCTGACACGTTTAATCGTGCTACTCCTTCCTTTGGACCGTCCGGTTTTGTTCCTCGTCTTCCTCAACAGAATTTCCAATCAAGGCTAGTTGGAGGACAACTGGCTAATCCTGCTCTAAGGCCACCTCCCAGAGTCTATTTTGTGTGTGGCCAACCTGGCCACTATGCTCGCGAGTGCCCTTAGAATCAGAACTCTGCATCTCACTCTAATCTGGAATAAGGTCAAGCTCGGGGCAATGTTCTGTTCAAGAAAGCAAACCCTAAGCCTCAACCAGCTGCTCGCGGTCGTGTGAATCATGTGGTCGCAGAAGAAGCTCAAGATGCGCCTGATGTCGTGTTGGTTACGCTCCTTGTTAATTTTATTCCAACATCAGTTCTTTTTGATTCGGGAGCTTCTCATTCTTTTATATCTAAGAAGTTTGCGGATCAGCATGACATTCAGTCTCACCGGGATCGGTAATGAGAGCCTCCCAAGAATGCCGTAATGTTTGCGTCAAAGTGGGCAACCTTGAATTCCTTGCCGCTTTAATTGCTTTGGTCTCCACGGTCATCGATGTCATCCTTGGAATGAACTGGTTAGTTGCACATCTAGCTCTAATTGATTGTGCGATGAAAATAGTAATCCTTTCTCATCCCTCCGGTGAAACTGTTCGGTTTACCCCCAAGCTCGTCGCGTCCCATCTTTATACTCTTGAAGGCAAGTCTCTTCCTGATCTTTCAGATGTTCCGATAGTCCGTGACTTTCCGGATGTCTTTCTTGACGAGCTACCAGGATTACCACCGGATCGTGACATCGAGTTTGTTATCAAATTGGTTCCTGGAACCGCTCCTACCTACCGGCGTCCCTACCGCATGCCTCAGGATGAATTGATCGAAATGAAGAAACAACTTCAGGAGTTAGAAGAGAAGGGTTTCATTCGACCTAGCTCCTCTTCTTGGGGATGCTCTGCTCTATTCGTGGAGAAGAAAGACAAAAGTCTTTGGTTGTGTGTTGACTGTCGACCTCTTCATGAGGTGACAATCAAAAACAAATATCCTCTCCCTCGTATTGATGATTTCTTTGATCAGTTAACCGGAGCAACCGTCTTTTCCAAAATTGATTTGAGGTTGGGCTACCATCAAATCAAGATCCGACCTGAAGATATTCCAAAGACGGCGTTTACGACTCGTTATGGGTTGTATGAATACACCGTGATGTCTTTTGGGTTAACTAATGCCCCTGCTACATTCATGAGGCTGATGAATTCCATCTTCATGGAATATCTGGATCATTTTGTGATCATCTTCATCGATGACATCCTAATTTTCTCCAAGACCAAAGAAGATCATGCTGAGCACTTGAATCTTGTCTTGGGAAAACATCGTGAACATCAACTCTATGCTAAATTCACCAAGTGTGAGTTTTGGCTCAAAGAAGTTGCTTTTCTAGGCCACGTGCTTTTGGCGAAAGGTGTCGCCGTGGATCCTAGGAAAGTCCGGGATGTTCTCAATTGGGAACAACCTAAGTCGGTCACTCAAGTGCGGAGCTTTCTCGTTCTGGCCGGTTATTATCGCTGGTTTATCGAGAACTTCTCCAAACATGCTAAACCTTTGACCGAACTCCTCAAGAAGGAAAAGAAGTTCGAGTGGACAGAAAGATGCGAAGAAAGCTTCTAAGAGCTAAAATGCAGATTGACCTCCGCTCCTGTGCTTGTCCTTCCAGACATTCACAAGAACTTCGACATCTTCTGTGATGCTTCTCGCTTGGGTCTGGGCTGTGTGTTGATGCAAGAAGGACATGTGGTAGCTTACATTTCTTGTCAATTAAGACCACATGAAACCAACTACCCAACTCATGACCTAGAGCTTGCTGCGGTGATTCATGCCTTGAAGATTTGGCGGCATCACCTTATCGGTAATCGCTGTGAGTTGTATTCCGACCACCAAAGTTTGAAGTATCTCTTCACCCAGCCCGATCTGAATCTTCGGCAACGAAGATGGCTGGAATTGATCAAAGATTATGATGTGGGTCTCCATTACCAACCTGGTGAGGCTAATGTCGTGGCGGATGCACTTAGTCGAAAGACCTACTGTAATAATGTTATGATCCAAGAACATCAACCACCACTCTATGAGGAATTTGCACGGCTTAATCTTGAAGTCGTTCAAAGTGGTTTCCTTAATACTTGAAATCCAATACTCTTTGGAAGATCAAATCAAGTCCACTTAGAAGCAAGACAAGGGTATTCGCAAGATCAAGGAGAACATTGTTAGTGGGGTTGCTAAATGTTTCTCAATCGATGATCAAGGTGTTGTTCGATTTGGCAAACGTCTCGTTGTGCCGAAGAACCACAATCTTCGAGAATCTATCCTTCGTGAAGCTCATGACTCTCCATTGTCTATTTATCCAGGTAGCACAAAGATGTACCAAGATCATAAGCGAAGATTCCGGTGGACCCGAATGAAATGAGAGATCGCTCGCTTCATCTCTAAATGTGATGTGTCTTGTCGTGTTATGGCGGAACACCAAAAACCCGCAGGCACACTCCAACCTCTGCCTATCCCTGAGTGGAAGTGGGACGAAATTGGCATGGATTTTATCACGGGCCTCCCAAGTGATGGGATTCGTAGCATAGAAAACAAAAATTTTCCTACGAGATGCAAACGAAAACCTAGATCCAATCTAGAAAACCAAGATCCAATCTAGAAGAAGCTTGCAACGAGAGACAGATCATATTCACATACCCTCGATGAACACATCAACGCAGCGGAGAATTTGACCGTTGTCGATGAAGCCCGCAGCCTCCCGCAGCTAGGTTATACCTCCCAGCCGCGAGAGGGATCTTCTCGTGTTCCAATCCGATCAAGCACCGCAACGAACGGCACCTCCGAGATGTGCACACGTACGGCTCGATGACGTCTCCTCCTTCTTGATCCAGCAAGGTGAGGTGGAGAGGTAGATGAGATCTCCAGCAGCACGACGGTGTGGTGGTGGATGTGGTGGAGAAATTCCTGCAGGGCTTCGCCTAAGCAGCTGCGGGAGAGGAGTAGATGGGAGAGAGGGAGGGGCTGGCGGCTAGGGTTCAAGGGGGGCTGCGCCCAGCCCTCCCCCCCTTTATATAGGCTCGGTACTGTTCACGTAAACAGTACGTGAACAGTAACTTGCCTCCCAAGTTCCCTTTTTCTTTTATCTTTAGATCTCCTATTTTTAAGGGATATCGATCTTATCCATCTAGGAAGGGGGGTACTGTTCACATGACACTATTCACGTGTGTACTGTTCATGCAGTACCCTTGGTCCATGTGGACCCCTCCGGGATAAGTGGGCCCTACTCTAGAACCCTCCGGAACCTTCTAGAACTTCTCCGGAACTCTGCCGGAAAAATCCCGAACCTTTCCGAAACCCTAAAAATACTTTCCCATATATGAAATTGTATCTCCGGACCATTCCGGAGCTCCTCGTGACGTCCTGGATCCCATCCGAGACTCCGAACAAAATTTCGGTCTCACCATATTAATATCTCATTCTCTACCCTAGCATCAACGAACCTTAAGTGTGTGACCCTACGGGTTCGGGAATATGCGGACATGATCGAGACACCTCTCCGATCAATAATCAATAGCGGGACCATGGATGTCCATATTGATTCCCACATATTCAACGAATATCATTTATCGGTTGAACCACGATATTGAATGTTCCATTCCTTTGTCTCACGATATTTTACTTGCCCGAGATTTGATCGTCGGTATCACCATACCTAGTTCAATCTCGTTTCCTGGTAAGTACTCTTTACTCGTTCCGTAATACAACATCCTCTGTGACTAACTCCTTAGTCCCTTGCTTGCAAGCGATATCGAATGTGCATTACCGAGTGGGCCCAGAGAATATCTCTCCGTCACGTGGATGGACAAATCCCACTCTTGATACATGCAACCCAACAAGTACTTTTCGAGATACCTGAAAGACACCTTTATGATCACCCTGTTACGGCGTGATGGTTGATGCCCTCAAAGCATTCTTCCGGTACTAGGGAGTGGCATTATCTCATGGTCGAAGGACTAGAACATTTAACATATGATAGCTGAAGCAAATAAAACTTAGTGACACGATTAAATTGCTACGCTCAACTTGGGTCTATCCATCACATCATTCTCCTAATGATATGACCTTGTTATTAATTAACAACTCATGTTCATGGTTAGGAAACCTTAACCATCAATTAATCAACAAGCTAGTGTTAGAGGATCACTAGGGACACGGTGTTGTTTATATAACCACACAAGTAATAATGTTTCCAATTAATACAATTATAGCATGGAGAATAAACTTTATCATGAACTTGAAATATGACAAATAACAACTTTATTTATTGCCTCTAGGGCATATTTCCAACACCAAGAACTCAGAAAGGAAATGACTCCATTTGGGTGGTCATTGATTGTTTATCCAAAGTTGCCCATTTCCTTCCCGTCCGAGAAAAGATTACAGCTAACCGATTGGCCGATCTTTATATCTCTCAGATAATATCTCTCCACGGAATCCCTAAGTGGATAATCTTCGACAGTGGTGCTTTGTTCACCTCAGATTTTGGGAAAGTCTTGAAGCTGCTATGGGGACTCATCTCTCGTTCAGCACAGCTTATCATCCTCAAACCGGTGGACAAACCGAAAGGGTTAACCAAATCCTTGAGGATATGCTTAGGGCTTGTGTTATATCTTTCGGCACGAAGTGGGAGAAGTGCCTTCCTTTTGCCGAGTTCTCTTATAACAATAGCTTCCAAACAAGCCTAGGCATGGCCCCTTTCGAAGTCCTGTATGGACAGAAATGTCGAACTCCACTCAATTGGTCTAAAACTGGAGAAAGACAAATCCTTGGGCCGGACTTTGTCAAAGAAGTGGAGGATCAAGTTTGAGTTATTCGAGAGCAGTTAAAAACTACTCAATCTCGTCAGAAGAGCTACTCCGACCTTCATCGTCGTGAGATACACTTTGAGCCAAATGATAAAGTCTACCTTCGGGTCACTCCTCTCAAGGGTGTTCGTCGATTTGGCATCAAAGGAAAGTTGGCACCTCGTTATATTGGTCCCTTTCGTATTCTTTCCAAACGAGGTGAAGTTGCATACCAGTTGGAACTACCTCCGTCGTTATCCAATATCCATAATGTCTTCCATGTTTCCCAACTTCGGAAGTGCTTTAAAGATCCAATTCCAGAGTTGGCTATTGATGCTCTTGATCTTCAAGAAGATCTGTCTTATCGAGAATATCCCGTTCGTATCCTCGATGAAATGGAACGGACTACACGAAGGCGCAACGTCAAGTTCTTCAAAGTCCAGTGGTCCAACCATTCTAAATAAGAAGCCACTTGGGAACGCGAAGATCTCCTTCGATCAGCGTACCCCTCCCTCTTTTCCAGTTAATCCGAATCTCGGGGTCGAAATTCTCGTAAGGGGGGTAGGCCTGTAACGTCCCTATTTTTAAGCCGCTAATTATGAGCATCATTTCCTGACATGCATTTATACTGAAGCCTGAAATTGAGTAAAACTTTGAATTTTAGAAATTTTTAGGGAAACATTAGGTCATGATTCAACGTTGAATTCTTAAAGGTTGGAATTAGGCTACCAAAGTGAAATGTATAGGAAATTTACTTCAACAGGTTTTATTACACCTTGTTAGAATAAAGATTTGGGTTGGGAAATAAAAGGAAAGATCCCAAAAATTTCTTTTGAAGTTGAATCAAAGAAAAAGGGGCTTTGAATTGGTTTGAATTTGTAAAACAAAGTTCGAAAGAAAATAGAAAAGAAATTAGAAAAAGGAACAAGAAAAGAAAAAAAACCTAAAAGCCCCCCAAACCCTCGGATGGGCCTCATTCCCCGGCCCATCTTCTCCCCGCGCCTGGGCCCTCTCTCCCGGCCCACCTTCTTTTCCTCTTCTCCTGGCCTGGCCCATTTGGCCCGCTTCCTTTCCCTTCTCCCTCACCCTTATCCCCTGCCGCCGCCGCTTCCGTACCTCGCCACCGAGAAGCTTGGCTCGCCGCGCCTGCCACGCGGGTGCCTCAGTGGCAAGCTCACCGTGCCGGCCGCCCCCTTTAAAAGCCCCCCCGCTTTTGGTTTCTTCTTGTGCCCCCCGTTCTCTCCCATTAGCTCCAATCACCGCCGCCTTAGCTCCCCGCGACACCTACCACCGCTGTTTCTCGCCCCGCAGCGCCCGCCCTCGTGCTAGCCTCCGCTTGCCGCTCGCCCTCCGCCCCGTCTCGCCTTCGCCTTGCTGCCCCTTTCCGAGACCCCGTCGCTGAAGCATCCACGCCACCCGAGCCCCCGCCGCCGGTCTCCGTCGCCTCGGCACCGCCCCTTCGCCCACCGCTTCCAATCCCGCTAGAGCCTCCCCATCCGTAGTCGCCGGCCGCCCCGCTCGCTACGTCCCGACGCCCGAGCGCCACTGTAATACCCAACTGTAACGAAATAGGTATTTGCCCCGCATTCATGCATACATGGCATCGTCACCACCCACACCTTATTTAAACTTAGTTGTATATCAACTTCACTTTATAGAATATGTTAATATCTCATCCTCGGTGGATAATTGTTGTAAACACCAATCAATTTATTTGAAGTAATTCAAATAACGATGTCAAAACACCAATCAACTTATTCGAAGTAGTTGAATTGAAAATATCGTCAATAAGGGTGTGGAAGTCATCGAATCCTTCGAAGAGTCCCCGTCCCTGAATTCAAAACCCTAAAGGAGCTGGAATTAGGGTTTCGACGATAGAGCAATTTCCAGTGGATGCAAACCTCTCAAGCTCCACAAATGGTTTCAAAAGTAGAAACCCTAGCTCCTTGCCAACTTTCATGAATTTTGGGAAAGTTTAAATCCTAGTCGCAGTGTAAACCCTAATTCGGACCCTAACTCAAATTTGAACTGGACACCCATTCAAATCTTGCCCAAATTGATTCAAACTCCCCCAGTAGCTCCTAAATAATATATTAGAGCCCCTGTAAAAATTTCAAATTATTTGGAGAAGAAATTACACATAAAATAACGTGGGGATTGAATCAGGGATAACTAAAAAGAAAAAGAAAAACTAAACCGTAATCTACTCGGGCCGACAGCCTGCTCGGCCGGCCCAGCTGGCCGGCCCACTTCCTCCCCGCGCCCGCGCCCCTCTGCCCCCTCTCGCTGACGACCCGGGCCCGCTGTCAGCCCCCTCTCCCTCTCACCGCCGCGCCCCGGGCCCGCGTGTCATCCCGCCCGTGCCACGTCGCCGTCGCCCGCTCGCCGCAGTGGGCGGTGCTCCTTCCGACCGGCGGTCCGAAGCTCCTCGCCGCCCTATAAAGGTCACCTTCCGACAGCCCTCCTCCTCCTCCGCACCTCCCCGAAAACCTAACCCTCTTTTCCCCTCTGCCTCCCCGTTTCCGAGCTTCCTCCACGCCTCTGCTTGCAACTCCGACGAGAAATCCAGAGTGCTCTGGTGAGCTCCAGCTCCTCTCGCTCCATCCCCGAGCTTCCACTTGCTCTCCTTCATCTCCCTCTCCCTTTTCTTCCTCAGGTCCAGGTCGGAATCGTCCTCGCCACCTTCTTCGTCCCCAAGTCCGGCAGCAGCTCCGGCGACCTCTCACGCCCGTTCTGGTGAGCCTCGAGCCCCATCTTCTAGCCCCTGGGCATCTCCGCTCTCTCCTCAACCTACCTAACCACTTCTCCTCACAGGTCCTTGTCTGGAACGCCCCGACGCCGACGACCCGAAGCCCCCTCACCGCCTCCCTCGTCGCCGGCCGCCTTCCCGACCTCCCCACTCCTCCCCGAGCACTGAATCGTCCTCGGGGTGAGCTCCTCGTGCCCCAGCCACCTTCTCCGACTAGATCCGAGCTCCCAAGCGCCCTGGAGCTTAGCTCCGGCGAGCCTCCGGTGACCTCGCCGCCGTCCCGAGCGTCCCCGGCCACCCCGAGGCTGAGGTGGCTCCCGGGGGAGTCGTGGCGGCCTCTGGTTGGCTGGCCACGCCAGGTCAGCTGCTGACCGAGGCATCCCGAGCCCGGTCAGCTCTGCCCTGGGGCCCAGCTGTCAGCCCCCCGGGGTTTATGTGTTGAAGAATGGGTGTGGGCTGAGGCTGGGTACGCGTAGGATTTTAGATCTGGTCAGGGTAGAGTTCGGGTAGACCTAGCAATTAGGGTTTCGTTGGTTTAGGGCAGAATTTGTATCAAATTTCAAATATGCATAACTTTCAAACCACACGTCCAAATTTAATGAAT
This sequence comes from Stipa capillata, assembly GCA_019208055.1. NCBI lineage: Eukaryota > Viridiplantae > Streptophyta > Magnoliopsida > Poales > Poaceae > Stipa > Stipa capillata. The sequence continues at coordinate 52,984 of JAGXJF010002261.1, forward strand.
TTTATATGGTTGGAAAGCTTATGAAAATCTCTACACATTGGCTGAATCAAAAGTTTATTTTGAGCACATGCACAGTAGGTTACCTAGGGTTTTATCGATTGTTCCGACGAGGTTCGAAAGGGGGTAACTCTTAATCCGTAGCTCGGATTTTAGCAAAGTTTATATCGATAAAAAGCTTGAGAGATTTCCTACAACTTGGCTGAACCAAAAACTTAATTTGAGCAAGTTCCCTACCACCCCATCGAACCTAAGCTAATTCCTCCCCTCCGAAGCCTCGTTCTTCGGTAACATGTTTATCCACGATGTTAGCTCCAACGTAGTAACATTTGGTGCGTTAGGTTTGTACCAGGGTAACAGTACTGTAATTTCACATGCATGCATAATTAGTATTCCTCGTAGCTTCGACAAGTTAACCTAACACCATGTCTTCTAGTAGTAAATAACTAACCCTAATTCAACATAAAAGTTAATATTACATCCATGCATGTGCAAGGCATTAGGATAACATCAACTGCTTTACTTGTATATGCCTTGTCGTAACGAAACCCTAGCCATCCTAGCATCTTCATGACATGCACATTCCACCTAAAAATCATGCATACATGCTGGACTTATTACCTTTTGTCGTTTCTTTTCCGGTTCTTCGTATTGCTTATAAAAGAATCTGAAGAGGAAGACCACCAGGCTTACAGCTCCCCGCAAGACCAGGAACAACCCGAATCAGGCAAGCAGAGCTTGTTGCACCCTCTAATTGCCTATTATTTACTTTACGCACCTATATGTCAATGTGTGGATCATTGCTATGAAAATATGGTCGAGTTGGTTAACTAGCATGTAGGATGTGCTGTATTGTGAGTCTAGTTATGGTTGGAGTCAATTGATGAACTAAATACTTGAACCTAAGGTAAGATGTGAGAGCCGAGGGAAAAAGGGTCAGCTGGATAAAGTTGGTATCACTGGAGGAGCATGTTGCGACCAGGTGTATGGAGAGTTCTGTCGCGATACCAACCTTGAGGCAACTCCAGCGTGGCTACTTCCCTTATCACCGCGTGGACGTTGCCGAGATCAACACTAGGGTATGTCGGATGGTAAGTCTAATTTCTGCTTGGAGCCTTGCAACCTCCAAGGGATAATGCTCTCGAATACCGGTAGTGGTTGTATCGTCGGAACGGTCCGAGAGATTGAATAAGTTTATTATGTTTGGTGGTTAACTTTGGAATTGAGCTATGGGCTGTCCCCAAATGGATTGGAAAATGAGTTACAGGCAGGTGTTGGTAGCACGACTTTGGTCTGTTGTTGTTCGAGTATTATGTTATCCACCTGGTCCTCCCCTCATGTTAATTGTGTTATGTTTTTAAATTAAGTGTATTGTTACTCTGAGAAGCATCATGTCTAATTCTTGCAGTAGTATATCCATGCGTAGGACATTTAATCAAGCACGAATAAGTCTTGCGAGTACTTTGTACTCACCCAGGTTACCCCTGGAGCTTGCAGGTGAGCCGGTGGTTGAAGACTATTTCGATGATGCCTGAAATTGTTGCTTTCTCGGTTAGTTAGTCGATCTATGGGATAGGTCGTAGCTTTTGGGTTCAGCGGTCACTATACCGCTGTGGGACTCATTTACCTTGTTTCCGCTGTCGTTTAACTTCTCCGTACTCGGATGTGTTTTCGGTTATGGCCGAATGATGTAATATGTTGTCCCATCGTGGGCAGTTACTAGTAATATCATATATGTAGAGCTTTGTTGTGATGTCCGAGTTGTTAATCCCAGGCTGCCCTTACGCAATGCGTGTATGATATGAAGCGTCTTGGGTATGCCGTGAAGGGTTACGGTTGTACCAGTTGTTACTAGGTTGGGCAAGAATCGGTTGAGTGACCCGCTGGCTGAGATGCTGTGCCGGCCAGGCAGGGTGTGGGCGTTCTACCGGGCTTTCGAGTGACCCACTAGCTTTCGAGCTAGGTTAGGTTGTGGGTAGAACTGCCGGGCTCCTCCGACCTTGTTTTGCCTGGTAGTAATTGGGAACGGCTCTAAACCTTTACCGGATTATGGAATCGTATGTGGTTCTGGGAAGATTGGTCGCTTCCGGCCGGCTCGCACGTGGCGGGTGTCGGATCGTCCCGTCTTGGTGCGTACGGCGCAGGTACCGTGCCACCGGGCTGACGAGTCCTTTGGTCCTTGGCGACTTCGCGTTCCCTCTGTCATATGCAATTCCGGGTCCGTGACAGCTTGGTATCAGAGCCGAGCTGACCGTAGGAAGCCAATTGCAGGTGGTCGTTAGATAGGAACTCCCGCTGCGCCACTTGGCCAGCAAAACTATTTAAAAAGTTAAACCCTATGTTTAAAAATTAATAAGTAGATTGCTCTTTATTCCTTAACCCCATCGCTCTTAGTTCTGAATTTCTTCTCTATTGCATTTGTTTTCGCTTGTGTGGCTAACCATATCCTCTCTAACCCTAAAATTGTATAAGATGGTGTACAACGTTGTGACCGACCCGCAGCAGCTGGGAGGATGGGCTACCTTGTTGTGGAGAATGTTGGAATATCTTGGAGTGCCCTAGGAAGACCTCCCTGCTTTCCATGCCAAGACTTACAAGGTTCACGGGAAGACTCATTTTTGGATGGGATGGGTCACAGTGAGAGTCTCGGATTTGGATCAGACCTTTACAGCCCCCAGACCAGGTGATGCGGATGCCCGACTGGAAGCCTCAAGAAAAGCAGTTCTCCACCTACGGCGTCACTTCGATGAGATCTTCCTATTCTCCCCCTTCCGTCTCATTCCCCAGGTTACTGATGGAGGCGCCAGCATTTCGGTACCAGCGCCAAGTGACGACGAAGAAGAAGATGAGACTGAGATGGAGACGGCCAGTCACATTGTCTCTGCGGAAGTAATGCACGATAGGTTGTATCGGGACTATGGAAATGCTACTCAAGAGGTGGAACGGTTGACAAGCGTTAACCGCAAGCTTCGCTCTGAATTGCGTCGGAGGTATCATGTAGCTAATGAAGATGAGTCTTGCGGCGAGAGCCCTTATGTTCCGGTGCAGGAGCCAACTCCAATTCCACCCCGTGAGACTAAGCAACCCCAGAATTCTGGAACGAAGCCACGCAAAAGGATGACGGCCCGACAGTACCTTCGACTCTTCACTCCAAGATCCTCAGAAGGAGATATCTCGACCCCAGCCGCTTCAGTTCCCACTAATGAAGCCGCTGCAACAGAAGAGGAGGAAGAGGATCCTGAGGAGCATGTGTGGTACACCACCAGCAACCCACCAACCGACGAAGAGTAGGATGAGTGGCTGGAAGATAGGTCTTGAAGTACCCAGTCATAAGAATTAGTCGTCGTAGTGCCGATTGGATTCTAGTGGCAAGTTGTTGAAGGTCTTATTATGGATTGTAAACTGAACCAAACCCTAAGTCTAAGTTATCTTTTGGAGGCATGTAATTGGGTACTTGTGGCTGCAATTTTGGTATTTTGTACACGTTTATTTCACCATAAGGGTGATCTAGACCGCAGCCCACCTATGAACCATGTTAAATGTGTAATGCAATTGAGGATTATGGTCAACCGGTTCTGCCTTGTTGTGTGCCATGTTCATGACATATCCCGCTGTACTATAGTGCAATTGTTTTGCCTTCCTGACTTCTCGAGTTGCCGTCTCACTTCGTGTCCTTTGGTTGCAATAGAATGGCGTCAGGAACACGCGGAGCTGCTCGTGGACGCCGGGAACGTGAGGAGGAAGAAGTGCCACCCCCTCCCCAGCAGCCCAGTATTGCAGATCTGCTGGTGACCCAGAACTGGATCCTGGAGCAGCTTGCTCGCAATCAAGGCGCCGCAGGCGGACAAGCTAGAAGCGGCCTGTCCGAGTTCCAGCGGACACAACCACCCACCTTCAATCGAGCTGACGACCCTCTGGAGGCGGATGACTGGATCCGTACGATAGAAAGGAAACTTCAGCTGGCACACTGTGCCGAGGGAGATAAAGTTAACTTCGCCTCCCACTATCTGGAAGGCGCTGCAGCAAACTGGTGGGAGAACTTCTTGGCTGTACAAGCTCCCGGTCATGTAGTCACGTGGGCCGAGTTTCGAACCGGCTTTCGTGCTTCCCATATCCCCAAGGGCGTCATAACCCTAAAGAAGGAAGAGTTCCGCGATCTCCGACAGGGAAGGAAGTCAGTGTTAGAGTTTCTCCACGAATTCAACCACCTATCCCGATATGCGCCGCGAGAAGTCTCCACCGATGAGGACAAGGTGGAGAAATTCAAGGGCAAGCTGAACAATGAAATGCAGGCCAAACTAGCTATCACCGATGTGCAGGATTTCCAGCATTTGGTGGATAAGGCTGTCGAGATTGAAGCCAGGGAATCCGTCCTCCAACAGGACCGCAAGCGGGAGAGAGAGGCGCAGAGAACTGTTGCCAGTAGTTCACAAAGGCCGCGGGTTTGGCAGCAGCAGCCGCCCCGCCCTGCAGCACAGTATCCACCCAGGTCCCAGAGTTACGCGCCGCGTCCCCAGCCACAGAATGTTCAGCCTTGCCCACAGAGTGGACAGCCGAGACCAGCACTTGATCTCAGTAAGGTGCAGTGTTACAACTACGGAAAAATGGGGCACTTCGCAAGCGGTTGCCTTCAACCGCGCACTGGACATTCCTTTGCCCCCAGGGTGCAACAAGGACAGCAGGGTAGAGGTCCTCAGGTCAGGGGTCCAGCCCCCAACAAGCCTCAAGTCCCCGGCCGTGGCAGAGTAAACCACATCACAGCCGAGGAAGCTCAGGATGCGCCAGAAGTGGTGCTGGGTACGCTCTCCATTCACTCAACTCCAGCAACTGTTCTTTTGATTCCGGAGCATCCCATTCATTCATCTCAAGCAAGTTTGCACATGACAATCATATTCCTTCATCGGCATTGCCTTCTCCTCTCATTATTGCAACCCCTGGCTCGGAGTTAAGGACCGAGCTGATTTGTGAGGGTGTTAAGGTAGAGATTGGTGGGGAAATGTTTTTGGCCAACATGGTAGTTCTGGGATCAGCAGGACTAGATGCTATATTGGGCATGAACTGGCTGGTCTAGCACAAAGCTAAAATAGACTGCGTCAGAAGATCAGTGTCTCTTACCTCTGAGTCCGGTAAGGAAGTGATATTCGTGTCCTCGTCCACATCAGGGTGTCTCTTTGCTTTGAGTGGTACCCAAGATCGGGGAGTTGAGATGGTCCCCGTAGTATGTGAGTATCCGGATGTCTTCCCTGAAGAACTACCGGGTATGCCCCCTAATCGTGCGGTAGAGTTTGTTATTGACCTTTCGCCTGGAACCGTTCCAGTCTCGAATCGCCCTTATCGGATACCCCCGAATGAACTAATAGAGATGAAGAAGCAACTCCAGGAACTTGAGGAAAAGGGTTTCATCCGACCCAGCTCATCGCCGTGGGGTTGTCCTGCAATGTTTGTAAAGAAGAAAGATTCAAGCCTTAGGATGGTGGTTGACTACAGACCGTTGAACGAGTTGACAATTAAGAACAAGTACCCACTTCCCCGGATTGATGACCTGTTTGATCAGGTAACCGGAGCCAGTGTCTTCTCCAAAATAGATCTCCGGTTAGATTACCATCAGATAAAGATTAGATCTGAAGACATCCCGAAGACAGCTTTCACCACCCGGTATGGATCCTATGAGTACACTGTCATGTCTTTTGGCTTAACCAATGCCCCTTCCACCTTCATGCAACTCATGAATTCCGTATTCATGGAGTATCTGGATCAGTTTGTTGTCGTCTTCATCGACGACATCCTCATCTACTCCAAGTCTGAGTCTGAACATGAAGACCACTTGAGAATGGTACTGGACAAGCTTCGAGAGCATCGCCTCTATGCAAAATTCTCGAAGTGTGAATTTTGGAAACATCAAGTGGAATTCTTAGGCCATGTTCTATCAGCTACAGGTGTTGCAGTAGATCCGGGCAAGGTGCAAGCCGTCCAAGAATGGAAGCAGCCTAAGTCAATTACCCAGATTCGTAGTTTCCTAGGTCTGGCAGGCTATTACTGTCGATTCATTGAAGGATTCTCTTCCTTAGCCAAGCCGATGACAGAGTTGCTGAAGAAAGAGGCCAAGTTTATATGGTCCGACAAGTGTGAAAAGAGTTTCCAAGAGCTGAAGGAAAGGTTGACTTCAGCCCCAGTGCTTACCCTCCCAGATGTCCATAAAGATTTTGAAGTATATTGTGATGCCTCGCGGAATGGATTAGGCTGTGTCCTCATGCAAGAAGGCCACGTGGTAGCTTATGCTTCGCGTCAGTTGCGTCCTCATGAGGCCAATTACCCCACGCACGACTTGGAACTAGCAGCTGTGGTTCACGCTCTCAAGATATGGCGTCATTACCTTATCGGTAACCGCTGTGAAATCTACTCGGATCACAAGAGCCTGAAGTACCTGTTCACCCAGCCGGACCTGAATCTCCGCCAAAGAAGGTGGCTCGAGCTCATCAAAGATTACGACCTGGGTTTGAACTATACCCCTGGCAAAGCTAACGTAGTTGCTGATGCCCTCAGTCGGAAAGCTTACTGCAACAACCTCGTGATTATGGAGCAACAACCTCCGCTTCACGAGGAGTTCCAACGGCTCAATCTGGAGATGGTTGAGCAAGGTACCCTCGCCACTCTTGAAGTAAAACCATCCTTAGAAGACCAAGTCAAGACTGCCCAAGCTCAGAACGCCGGTATGCAGAAGATCCGAGAGAAAGTGAAGAATGGGACAGCGACCTGCTTCACCGAAGACAAGGATGGAGTACTGTGGTTTGGAAAGCGACTCGTGGTGCCCAAGGATCGGGAGTTAAAGAACCTCATTCTCCATGAAGCCCATAACTCCCCGTTAGCCATTCACCCTGGCAGCACCAAGATGTACCAGGACCTTCGTCACAGATTTTGGTGGACCCGAATGAAGCGAGAGATCGCTCAATATGTTGCCGAGTGTGACGTATGCCGCTGGGTGAAAGTTGAACATCAGAGACCAGCAGGCCTACTTCAACCACTCCCTATTCCTGAGTGGAAGTGGGAAGAGATTGGAATGGATTTTGTAGTAGGTTTGCCGAAATCCCCGAAGGGCAACGACGCAATATGGGTCATTGTGGATCGTCTTTCCAAAGTCGCTCATTTCATTCCGGTGAAAAGCACACATAAGGTGAGTCAGTTAGCAAGGTTGTACATTTCCCGTATCGTGTGCCTCCATGGTGTTCCCAAGAGAATCATTTCGGATAGAGGCACCCAGTTCACCAGCCGATTCTGGAAATGCCTACATGAAGCTGTGGGAACTTCTCTATCCTTCAGCACCGCTTTTCACCCCCAAACCAGTGGTCAGGTTGAACGGACAAATCAAATCCTTGAAGACATGTTGAGATCATGTGCCCTCACATTAGGTTCCAACTGGGAAGACTGTTTGCCGTACGCAGAGTTTGCCTACAACAACAGTTATCAAGCGAGTCTCGGTATGGCACCCTTTGAAGTACTTTACGGAAGAAAGTGTAGGACTCCCTTGAACTGGTCCGAGACCGGCGAGAGGCAGTTCTTTGGACCAAATCCAATTGAGGAAGCTGAAGATTTGGTTCAACTCATCCGAGAACGTCTTCGTGAGGCTCAGTCCAGGCAGAAAAGCTATGCCGGTCCTCAGCGCCGAGAAGTTACCTTTCAGATTGGAGATAGTGTGTATCTCAAGGTCACTCCATTCAGAGGTGTCCGCTGCTTTGCAATGAAAGGAAAGCTAGCTCCTCGTTACATCGGCCCTTATCGAATCCTAGCCAGACGAGGAACCGTGGCGTACCAATTGGAACTACCTCCTGAGCTATCTCGACTGCACGATGTCTTCCACGTATCCCAACTGAAGGCATGTCATCGCGTCCCTGAAAAGAAGACCAATCCTGAAATCGAAGTGTTGCACGAAGATCTCTCTTATCGAGAACATCCAGTGTGTGTTCTCGATGAGATGGAACGCAAGACTCGAAAACCGCACCATCAAGTTCTTCAAGGTACAATGGAGCAACCACACTGAAGATGAGGCCACCTGGGAACGCGAAGAATGGCTCAAGACCGAGTTTCCATCCTTGTTTGTCTACCGTTAGAGATCTCGGGTCGAGATCTTATTAAGGGGGGTAGGTTTTGTAATACCCAACTGTAACGAAATAGGTATTTGCCCCGCATTCATGCATACATGGCATCGTCACCACCCACACCTTATTTAAACTTAGTTGTATATCAACTTCACTTTATAGAATATGTTAATATCTCATCCTCGGTGGATAATTGTTGCAAACACCAATCAATTTATTTGAAGTAATTCAAATAACGATGTCAAAACACCAATCAACTTATTCGAAGTAGTTGAATTGAAAATATCGTCAATCAGGGTGTGGAAGTCATCGAATCCTTCGAAGAGTCCCCGTCCCTGAATTCAAAACCCTAAAGGAGCTGGAATTAGGGTTTCGACGATAGAGCAATTTCCAGTGGATGCAAACATCTCAAGCTCCACAAATGGTTTCAAAAGTAGAAACCCTAGCCCCTTGCCAACTTTCATGAATTTTGGGAAAGTTTAAATCCTAGTCGCAGTGTAAACCCTAATTCGGACCCTAACTCAAATTTGAACTGGACACCCATTCAAATCTTGCCCAAATTGATTCAAACTCCCCCAGTAGCTCCTAAATAATATATTAGAGCCCCTGTAAAAATTTCAAATTATTTGGAGAAGAAATTACACATAAAATAACGTGGGGATTGAATCAGGGATAACTAAAAAGAAAAAGAAAAACTAAACCGTAATCTACTCGGGCCGACAGCCTGCTCGGCCGGCCCAGCTGGCCGGCCCACTTCCTCCCCGCGCCCCGCGCCCCTCTGCCCCCTCTCGCTGACGACCCGGGCCCGCTGTCAGCCCCCTCTCCCTCTCACCGCCGCGCCCCGGGCCCGCGTGTCATCCCGCCCGCGCCACGTCGCCGTCGCCCGCTCGCCGCAGTGGGCGGTGCTCCTTCCGACCGGCGGTCCGAAGCTCCTCGCCGCCCTATAAAGGTCACCTTTCGACAGCCCCCTCCTCCTCCGCACCTCCCCGAAAACCTAACCCTCTTTTCCCCTCTGCCTCCCCGTTTCCGAGCTTCCTCCACCGCCTCTGCTTGCAACTCCGACGAGAAATCCAGAGTGCTCCGGTGAGCTCCAGCTCCTCTCGCTCCATCCCCGAGCTTCCACTTGCTCTCCTTCATCTCCCTCTCCCTTTTCTTCCTCAGGTCCAGGTCGGAATCGTCCTCGCCACCTTCTTCGTCCCCAAGTCCGGCAGCAGCTCCGGCGACCTCTCACGCCCGTTCTGGTGAGCCTCGAGCCCCATCTTCTAGCCCCTGGGCATCTCCGCTCTCTCCTCAACCTACCTAACCACTTCTCCTCACAGGTCCTTGTCTGGAACGCCCCGACGCCGACGACCCGAAGCCCCCTCACCGCCTCCCTCGTCGCCGGCCGCCTTCCCGACCTCCCCACTCCTCCCCGAGCACTGAATCGTCCTCGGGGTGAGCTCCTCGTGCCCCAGCCACCTTCTCTGACTAGATCCGAGCTCCCAAGCGCCCTGGAGCTTAGCTCCGGCGAGCCTCCGGTGACCTCGCCGCCGTCCCGAGCGTCCCCGGCCACCCGAGGCTGAGGTGGCTCCCGGGGGAGTCGTGGCGGCCTCTGGTTGGCTGGCCACGCCAGGTCAGCTGCTGACCGAGGCATCCCGAGCCCGGTCAGCTCTGCCCTGGGGCCCAGCTGTCAGCCCCCGGGGTTTATGTGTTGAATATTGGGTGTGGGCTGAGGCTGGGTACGCGTAGGATTTTAGATCTGGTCAGGGTAGAGTTCGGGTAGACCTAGCAATTAGGGTTTCGTTGGTTTAGGGCAGAATTTGTATCAAATTTCAAATATGCATAACTTTCAAACCAGACGTCCAAATTTAATGAATTTTATATGGTTGGAAAGCTTATGAAAATCTCTACATATTGGCTGAATCAAAAGTTTATTTTGAGCACATGCACAGTAGGTTACCTAGGGTTTTATCGATTGTTCCGACGAGGTTCGAAAGGGGGTAACTCTTAATCCGTAGCTCGGATTTTAGCAAAGTTTATATCGATAAAAAGCTTGAGAGATTTCCTACAACTTGGCTGAACCAAAAACTTAATTTGAGCAAGTTCCCTACCACCCCATCGAACCTAAGCTAATTCCTCCCCTCCGAAGCCTCATTCTTCGGTAACATGTTTATCCACGATGTTAGCTCCAAACGTAGTAACATTTGGTGCGTTAGGTTTGTACCAGGGTAACAGTACTGTAATTTCACATGCATGCATAATTAGTTTTCCCCGTAGCTTCGACAAGTTAACCTAACACCATGTGTTCTAGTAGTAAATAACTAACCCTAACTCAACATAAAGGTTAATATTACATCCATGCATGCGCAAGGCATTAGGATAACATCAACTGCTTTACTTGTATATGCCTTGTCGTAACGAAACCCTAGCCATCCTAGCATCTTCATGACATGCACATTCCACCTAAAAATCATGCATACATGCTGGACTTATTACCTTTTGTCGTTTCTTTTCCGGTTCTTCGTATTGCTTATAAAAGAATCTGAAGAGGAAGACCACCAGGCTTACAGCTCCCCGCAAGACCAGGAACAACCCGAATCAGGCAAGCAGAGCTTGTTGCACCCTCTAATTGCCTATTATTTACTTTACGCACCTATATGTCAATGTGTGGATCATTGCTATGAAAATATGGTCGAGTTGGTTAACTAGCATGTAGGATGTGCTGTATTGTGAGTCTAGTTATGGTTGGAGTCAATTGATGAACTAAATACTTGAACCTAAGGTAAGATGTGAGAGCCGAGGGAAAAAGGGTCAGCTGGATAAAGTTGGTATCACTGGAGGAGCATGTTGCGACCAGGTGTATGGAGAGTTCTGTCGCGATACCAACCTTGAGGCAACTCCAGCGTGGCTACTTCCCTTATCACCGCGTGGACGTTGCCGAGATCAACACTAGGGTATGTCGGATGGTAAGTCTAATTTCCGCTTGGAGCCTTGCAACCTCCAAGGGATAATGCTCTCGAATACCGGTAGTGGTTGTATCGTCGGAACGGTCCGAGAGATTGAATAAGTTTATTATGTTTGGTGGTTAACTTTGGAATTGAGCCATGGGCTGTCCCCAAATGGATTGGAAAATGAGTTACAGGCAGGTGTTGGTAGCACGACTTTGGTCTGTTGTTGTTCGAGTATTATGTTATCCACCTGGTCCTCCCCTCATGTTAATTGCGTTATGTTTTTAAATTAAGTGTATTGTTACTCTGAGAAGCATCATGTCTAATTCTTGCAGTAGTATATCCATGCGTAGGACATTTAATCAAGCACGAATAAGTCTTGCGAGTACTTTGTACTCACCCAGGTTACCCCTGGAGCTTGCAGGTGAGCCGGTGGTTGAAGACTATTTCGATGATGCCTGAAATTGTTGCTTTCTCGGTTAGTTAGTCGATCTATGGGATAGGTCATAGCTTTTGGGTTCAGCGGTCACTATACCGCTGTGGGACTCATTTACCTTGTTTCCGCTGTCGTTTAACTTCTCCGTACTCGGATGTGTTTTCGGTTATGGCCGAATGATGTAATATGTTGTCCCATCGTGGACAGTTACTAGTAATATCATATATGTAGAGCTTTGTTGTGATGTCCGAGTTGTTAATCCCAGGCTGCCCTTACGCAATGCGTGTATGATATGAAGCGTCTTGGGTATGCCGTGAAGGGTTACGGTTGTACCAGTTGTTACTAGGTTGGGCAGGAATCGGTTGAGTGACCCGCTGGCTGAGATGCTGTGCCGGCCAGGCAGGGTGTGGGCGTTCTACCGGGCTTTCGAGCGACCCACTAGCTTTCGAGCTAGGTTAGGGTGTGGGTAGAACTGCCGGGCTCCTCCGACCTTGTTTTGCCTAGTAGTAATTGGGAATGGCTCTAAACCTTTACCGGATTATGGAATCGTATGTGGTTCTGGGAAGATTGATCGCTTCCGGCCGACTAGCACGTGGCTGGTGTCGGATCGTCCCGTCTTGGTGCGTATGGCGCAGGTACCGTGCCACCGGGCTGACGAGTCCTTCGGTCCTTAGCGACTTCGCGTTCCCTCTATCATATGCAATTCTGGGTCCGTGACAGCCACCGCCCTTCGGAAGCGTCCCGCCTCCAATCCCGGAGCTCCTCCCCCTCACCGTGCCAACGCCATCTCGGCTGCTTCCGTCGCTGCGCCACCACCCCTCTGCACCCCGCCGGTAAGCCACCGCCATCGCCCCTTCTCCGCCGAGCCTCGCCGCCGGCAGCGGCGTCACCTATGGCTGGACCGAACCAGTGGCCGGGTTTCCGACCGGGCCGGCACAGGGCATTAATGCCCTTTTCACAATGTCCTTAAGACACATTAATTTATAATGGTTGCTCATTAATTGTAAACCGCGTTTAATGACCGTAATCAATACTCATCATTACTGTTTAGATGTAATAATTGCTAATCCGACATGTTAATGGCAGTCATTAAATGCACTAATTAAGTTGGTCTAAAATCTGTGCATGACAACCGGGACCCACGTGTTAGAAAATAATAAAAGGAATAAAAGAATTAGGAAATCTATGACAGTGGGCCCCACCTGTCATAGACTAGTCAAACTTTGACCATAGGGCCCACATGTCATACACTGAGGCTATTTATGAAATTAAATAATAAAAATAATTATTATTTAATATTATTTGTATTTACTGAGAAAAATACAAAAAGGGTTAAAAATTGATTAAATCTTAGAAAATTCATAGAAAATCTATTTTAAATCAGAAAAATGCAAATAATATACCAAAATGTTTAGAAAAATGAGAGCTACTCAATTATGTCATTTTCATCCATGTTTGAATGCTAGGAAAAATGAAATTGGCTAAAAACTCAAATTAGGGTTTCCCGATTAGCCGGAGAATATTCAGATCGCAATATTTCAAGCGTCCGGACTCCGATTAAATTGATTCCACTTGCCTTAGTCTTTATTTTGCATCCTCTACGCCATGGCATGCATTTCATCTCATGCCGATGTTCAGCATTTTGATATTTATGATTATGCCCTTTTCCGGTGTTTTCGTTCTTCTCCGTTAGATCCGGAAGTCCCGAAGGAGATAGTTTTCGATCACGAGCAAAGTCTAGTTGCAGAGTGTTCACGCGAAAATCGATCCGCGGAACACCTAGGTAGATTGGAGTCACCAATGGTGATAACTATCGTACTTTCGTGTACGACGAACGATTGCTTTTCGAGCAAAGCAACAAAGAAGAAACGACCGCTTTCCAGCGCAAAATGGCAAAGGTCTACTGCTAAGAACGAAAAGGTAAAAGGTAAAGTAATAGATTGATTTGTGTCGATTGTTGGATGTTGTCCAATCGGCCGTCACCCTTTACATATTTATAGGGCGACTGGTCTTCCCGTAGGAGATCGGGACTCCTAATCCTAACTGAATACAGAGATATAACTTTCCTGTCCTAATGGATCCTGATTCTAATGTACATATGACTTTCCTTTCTCTTTAAGTAATTTGACCACCACGATCAGGACTCCTCTTTGTGTACGAGACATCTTTCCATATAAACCGAGTACCTTTTCGAATCTAAGATTAACCTTCCTTTCATGACCACCCGCGGTTTCCTGTCCTCCAAGTCGAAGTCTTTAGTGTTAGATAAATCTTGGAAGTAGATGACTCGTCGTATCAACCCACCCGCGGATCAACTCGGTAGCACCGTGACTTGGTTCTGCTAAGAAGGACTCGGCTCCAGCCACTTCTGGCTTGGACCTTCTCGGGGACTCGGGTACTCGGGAACACCAGTACTCGGGAACGAGTACTTGGTACTCGGGCGTGCTGGTGCTCGGGAGCGTGAGCACTCGGCATCACCTGCACTCGGGCTGCAAGTACTTAAGCCCTCCAATACTTGGTGCCCGGCGGTACTGCTCGTTACTTGATGGCGTAAGCCACCCGGTGCTGAAATAGTCAAGCCTGCATTAAGAGTTTAATACTGAATCCATAGCTTGTTAGTCTATTATCTTAACCTCCGATGGCAAAATTAATTTGGCCAACTGAATAAACCCTAAAGCGAAATTACGCTATAAACACATGCCCCCCCTGTTTTTGGTATAATGGCGTTTACCAAAAATACTGCGAAGTAGTCATTTGCTTAGGGCGATATTTCTAAAGGATATATCGGCCGTAGGGTTGTCAAGCCTCTTGCCACACACTCGGATAATACTTCTTCAAATACTTTCCGTTAAAAGCTTTAGGCAAACCTTCTCCTTGTAAAGTTTGCACAAAATAAGAATTTCCAGGGACAATCTCTACAACTCTATACGGGCCTTCCCAACTCGGCGACCATTTGCCGAATTTACTACTTCTGGTTCCAACAGGTAAAATTGTTTTCCATACCAAGTCTCCTATCTGAAACGATTTCTCTCTCACCCTTTTATTGTAAGCTTTAGCCACTCTTAATTTTTCTTTTTCAGTCTCCCATAAGGCTTTTAGTCTTTCTTCCGAGACATCATCTATCCTGTCCAACATCAAGTTATTATAATCTACAGCCGACAAGTCATTTTGTCTGGCTACTCTAAGAGCTTGCAAATTAACCTCCACAGGTAGCACTGCTTCCTGTCCATACACCAACTCGTACGGCGTCACTCGGGTTGCCCCATGCCTGGATATTTGATGAGCCCACAGGGCTTCCGAAAGTACTTCATGCCACCTTCTCGGATGTTCTTCAATTTTCTTCTTCATAAGCTTAATCAAAGTTTTATTGCTAGACTCGGCCTGTCCATTGGTTTGGGCATAATAAGGCGACGAGTTCAGCAGTCTGACTCCAAAGGACTCGGCAAACTCACTAAATTGGTGAGACATAAAAGAAGCACCCTGATCAGTCGTTAGGGTTTGAGGGATACCGAACCTGTGAATGATGTGTTCTAGAACAAAACTAATTACCTCCTTATGAGTCATATTCCTTAGCGGAACTGCTTCAGTCCATTTAGTAAAGTAATCCGTAGCCACAAGAACGAAGCGGTGACCCTTAGAAGAAGCAGGATGTATCTGACCAATGAAGTCTAAGCCCCATCCTCTAAACGGCCACGGCTTTATAATAGGGTTCATCATAGCCGCGGGTGCCAATTGCACATTTCTGAATTTCTGGCATACTTCACATCCTCTATAGTATCGAAAACAATCTTCTAACATCGTTGGCCAATAGAAACCTGCTCTTTTTAATAACCATTGCATCTTAGGGGCCGACTGATGTGTTCCACATATTCCTCCATGCACTTCTCCCATAGCAACCTTTGATTGGTCGGGACTTAAACACTTCAACAATATTCCATCTATTGTTCGGCGATACAACTTGTCATTCAGCAAAGTGTATTTGATAGCTTGCCGCTGAATTTTCCTATCTCTCGTCTGACTCGAATCTTTCAAACAACTGACTAGAGGTACCCTCCAATCATTCAACTCTACACTACTTGCTGACTCGGCTATTTGTAACCCTTGTACTGAACCAGCCTCGACTTCAAACAAGTCGGCCTCGACTTCCGACAAGTCGGCTTCGACCTCCAACAAGTCGGCCTTGCCCCCGACAGCAGCGAGCATCGGTGTTCTTGATATGAAAAACTTCCCTCTGCCGACTTGGTATCCGGATGCTTGCTGTGCCAGGTAGTTGGCTCTAGAATTTCCTTCCCTAGGCACATGGTTGATGGTGAAAGTATCTAAGGACTTGATTATATCTAAACATCGGTCTAAGTGACTTTTCAGCAACCCATCAAAACACTGAAATTCTCCATTAACTTGCTGAACTACTAGTAGTGAATCACCATAAGCATCTATGTCTTTTACGCCCATATCCACTAAGTTTTGCAAACCAAACAGCAGTGCCTCATACTTTGCCTGATTATTAGTGCAAGAATACTCTAGTCAGACCGATGCCTCATAAACAACACTGTTTGGTGAAATCAAAATATTGCCAATACGTACCTTGCCCATTTCTACAAACCGATCCGTCAAAATAAAGTCTCCATGGGCATATACTAACATAACTAATGTCTTCTTCATCTCTAACCCTATGATCAACAATGAAGTCGGCGATGACTTGACCTTTCACAGAACGCAATGACTCATATATCAGATCGTACTCTATTAATGCATAGGCCCATTTTCCAATCCTACCGCTAAGAATCGGTTGTTGCAACATATATTTGACTACATCGACTTGGCAAGATATTACGCAAGCAGGTAATGCCGAAACTTGGTACATGCATAGAATAAAGACAAGCATAACTTCTCAATGAACACGTACCGACTTTCGGTGTCGAGCAGACGATGACTCAAATATGCAATAATGCACTCTTTCTTGTCGACTTCCTGAGTTAAAACCGTGCCGATCACCTTGTCTTGGGCAGCAATGTACAATCTGAACGGCATACCCGACTTGGGTGCTGGAAGCACTGGAGGGCTTGACAAGTATCTCTTAATATTATTGAAAGCATTTCGCTGCTCTGCCCCCCAAGCGAACTCGGCTTCACGCTTTAGCTGAAGTAAAGGGACAAACGATTCAATCCTTCCCGCCAGGTTAGATATAAATTGTCTTAAGTAATTTAATTTTCCCAATAGACTCTGCACATCCTTTTTGCATGTGGGTTCTTCTAACTTCTTGATGGCTTCTATTTTCTTAGGGTCGACTTCTATGCCATGTTCATGGATTATGAACACTAAGAATTTGCCAGCCGATACTCCAAAAGCACATTTGAGTGGATTCATCTTCAACCCATACCGACGAATCCTTTCAAAGGCTAGTCGCAAGTTGGCTAAATGATGATCAAATCCATCCCACTTAACGATGACATCATCAATGTAGACTTCCAACACAATACCCAGAAGATCATGAAAAATTAAGTTCATAGCACGTTGATACGTGGCATCGGCATTCTTCAACCCGAATGTCATGACAACCCACTCAAACAACCCGACAAAACCGGGGCAACGAAAGGCAGTCTTAAACATGTCCTCTTCAGCCATAAAGATTTGATTATACCTGGCATTGCCGTCTAAGAAACTAATTACTCTGTGCCCAGAAGCATTGTTTATTAACATGTCAGCCATTGGCATGGGATATTCATCTTTGGGGGTAGCCTTGTTTAAATCTCTAAAGTCTATGCATACCCTAATTTTACCAGTGTTCTTCTTCTTGACCGGCACGATATTAGAGATCCACTCGGCATACCTACATGGCCAAATAAACCCGGCGTTCACCAACCGATCGACTTCTTCTTTGATATGGTCATATAGATTAGGCTTGAAATGTCTAGGTGGTTGCTTGTGCGGCTTGAAGCCAGACTTAATAGGTAACTTGTGCTCGACTAGACTTCTGCTCAACCCGGGCATTTCAGTGTAATTCCAAGTAAAGCAGTCTACAAACTCTTTAAGTAGCGCACGTACCTCGTTCTTCCGACCGACTTCCATATTGGCATTAATGAACGTAGGTCGAGGAACGCTTCCGTCACCAATGTCGACTTCCTCAAGCGGGTCGGCCGATGAGAATCCTTGTCCGAGTTTCTCCATATCATCAAGGTCTTCAATGGTTTCATGCATATCATTCTTCCCGGAACGATACTCTTTGGTACGCTTTTGCAGCCACTTAATGCTATCTTCTTTATTTATTTTATAAAGATAAATCATTAAGCCGAGCTATACAAGCCGGCTGTGCCTGTATCGGTACAAAACCATCTGGACCGATACTAATATAGTCGTAATCTGATAAATTCCTACCCGACAAGCATCTCATATCACCGTGTTGCCAATCAACCGGCGTCTCTGTAAAAGCGATGCAGGCCGAGTTGTCTGCCTCAACGACCTCTACGTCGTCGTCCACCCATTGGATCAAACATTGGTGCATATTGGAAGGGATGCAGCAATTTGCGTGAATCCAGTCGTGTCCCAGAAGAACATTATATCGGCCTTTGACATCAACAACAAAGAAAGCAGTCGGCAATGTCTTGCTCCCGACTGTGAGTTCCACGGACATCACACCCTTGGCTTCAGATAGCTCTCCCGAGAACCCGCTGAGCCCCATGTTAGTCTTCATCAACTCGTCTTCCTTTCGGCCCAACTTAGAGAAAACCGAAAGAGGCATGATATTGACTCCTGCGCCGCCATCAACGAGCATGCGGCCGATGGGCTTCCCGTCGATGTGCCCCCTAATGAACAATGGTTTTAAGTGCTGCCTGTAATTTTTGGCTTCTCAAATATGGCATTTCCTGGACCAAGCGTGAGCTCTGCGACTTCCAACTCGGGGCGCACAAAAATCCATGGGCAACTCGAACACCATGTTGACATCCATGTCGGCGGGTATTTCCCTGACATCGCCACTGGCAGCATCGACTTCTTCCTTCGCTATGCGCTTCTCTTTCCAAGTCATCTTTGCTGGTGTCATCGGCCTTGCTTTGTTGAACCACTCATCGCGCTTCTTCTCGACCAGTTCCTCTCTGAGTTCGAGTGCTCGTAGTCGCTAAATTCTTCACTTCTGAGTATGTGTCAGTCCTGTGGGGCACCACCGAGGTTTCGGCTTGGTTCTGGGTTCAACCGACTTCATCTTGTTGACCTGTTTGTTTGGCATTGGCTTGTCAACTTCATCTTTCCGTGCGCCGGCCTTGGCTGCCCTGCTGCCCTCTGGGATGCCTGAGCCATCTGTCGTGCTGAATTGTACCCGCCGAGTTCCTGCTGGTGATGTCGAGTTGATCTGCGGGCTTGCCGACGCGACGGGCTGTTCATGCCGACTTCATTCCGGACCTCGGGTAACGCCCGCTCCGTCCGGGTCGGGCACGAGCTGAATCGTTGTGGTGCTGCCAGATTTGGACTCGTCACGCTTGACCGGCACCCAAACGCGCTTGATTGGTGAGTTGTTTCTCTGAGTTCCTCTTGATGCCGCCGAATCACTCTGCGCGCCGAGTTCCTTACGTCGAGTGGCGATCTCATTCGGTGACCTGGCTCTCGGGTTAAACCAAGTTCTCTTCCCCTGTGGATGTTCTCTGAACTCGGGCCTTGATGGGATCCAACTTGGCTAGACAATGCCGACTGGCCCGACCGGATGCGGTGCCCAGGGACCGAAACCCCATGGAGGAAACTGTGGATAGAGAGGAGGCGCGTATCCCCAACACGACGGACCCGCTGTGAAGTTTGGTGGCTGAACATGCGAATTTCCTTGCCAGTACTCGGGACCACCAAAAACTAGTCGGGAAGGCGACCTGGGACGTTTAGTATTTTAGAGCCGAGTGAACACGTTGTTGGATTTATGCGATGTATATTTGTCCAGCAGTTGTTTCACCGTCGGCTTTGGTTTTGTGGCTCGTCCCTTTCCTCGGTTGACCTTCCAGACTCCGACTTCTGGATCTTTTGGCTTGATCATCCTTGGAGCCGCATTATCGTCACTGACGATGTTCTTCCCTTTTGTCGACTCGGCCTGATCTGACCGAATTAACACTTTCTTCTTCTCCAGGTCGATCACGTTGATTGGGAAAGGATCGCTGTCGAGCTTCATCTTGGTGCTTTGAGCGAATGTCAATCGTCCGTCATTAATGGCCGATTGCACCTATCGACGAAACACGTTGCAGTCATTAGTAGCATGAGAAAAGGAATTATGCCACTTGCAATAAGCTCTTTTGCCCAAGTCGTCTGCGGATGGAAATGCATGCCCTTCCCTTACGGGGATCAGATTTCCTTGCAGGAGCATGTCAAAAATCTTATCACATTTGCTAACATCAAAAGTATACTTAATCTCATCTCTCCGAGTAGGCGTAGGCTTCAAAGCGGAGCATGCAAAAGGTTTCGACTTGGGCGCCTGTACCCACTCGGCTATGCATATATCGACATCATCGTCATTAGCCGAGTCGTCATCATGTGCTACCACGTTAACCGCAGGTTTTTCCTTGCTCTTGTTCTTATTATCTCCAAACCGGCTATATTGTTTAACTTCCTTAGCGCGGTTTTCTTGTGCGAATGCTCTCTGCAAGACTTGATTAATATCCACAAATTCTTGCCCTTCTAGTCTATCTCTAATATGAGCAAGTAAACTTGAAAAAGCAAGGTCGGCCAGATCTTTCTCGGCTATGGTCAAGCTAAAGCACCGGTTTTTAACCCCCCTAAACCTTTTGATATAATCATAAACCGGTTCGTTGTACTTTTGCTTAACCATTATCAAATCAGAGAGCCTAAGCTCGGTCTCGCCGCTATAAAAGTACTCGTGAAACTTCTGCTCCAATTGTGCCCACGAGAAAATGGACGTAGGAGCAAGCGACGTGAACCAAATAAATGCTGTTCCGGACAAGGATAAAGGGAATAATTTCACCCTAAAAATATCTGATGTGCCGACTTCAGTGCACTGTGCTAAAAACTAACCTATGTGCTCGAGAGTGGTCCGACCATCTTCCCCTATAAATTTAACAAATCTGGAATCTTGAACCCGCGGGGGTACGGTGTGATAGGCACGTATCATGCCCTTGGGTTCTAAGCCGAATTCTTTTAATATCCTGGCGAGCTGGTCTTTAAAGCCCTCATTGGCCAGAGGCACTGACGGAACGTGGGGATGTGAAGTCGGCTTCGGCAACGAAGATTGGACTTGCTGCGGAGACGTGTCAAAATATGAATCTGGTACCGGCCCATGAGGAAATCCGGTACCGAGAGGTGGCAAAGATGGTGCACCATATGCCACTGTCTGATAATATGGTTGTGGGGCATTGGCATCGACGTCAAGACTTCGGTTGTTATCCATAAGCCTTTGGGGAACCGAAGTCGGCATAGTGGATGGAGTAATTATGGGAGTGGCGTTCATTAGGCTATTGGGTCTATTAATATCGGGCAACATCGGTCTTTTGTCCCGATGCTCGTCATTAACTTGTAACACTATTGACCGAACCTGACGTGATAAACTATTCTCCAACTCTTTATGGAACTCCTCCTTGAAATTTTCTAATCGGCTACTCACTGATTGGGCGGGCGTTTGTGCCGTATTATTCAGATCAGAGGAATACTTGCTAGCTACCGACACATCAATTAGATGAGCAATATCTTTAGAACAAGTCAGTTTACTTACCTTAGTATTGAGCACAGAAGAAAGACTCGGCACGACTACCTTCTTGATGACACCGTTCCTCGTCTTCTGGTAGCCGGCCAAGACTCCACTGGGGACGAAGAAAAGAGCTACAAGATGAACACCGACTCCAAAGATGGAAGCATCGTCAAGCCCGACAACATCATCGCCAATTGTGTTCGCGCGAAAATCGATCCGCGGAACACCTAGGTAGATTGGAGTCGCCAATGGTGATAACTATCATACTTTCATGTACGACGAATGATTGCTTTTCGAGCAAAGCAACAAAGATCTTCTTGCTTTTGTGAAGAAGAAACGACCGCTTTCCGGCGCAAAACGGCAAAGGTCTACTGCTAAGAACGAAAAGGTAAAAGGTAAAGTAATAGATTGATTTGTGTCGATTGTTGGATGTTGTCCAATCGGCCGTCACCCTTTACATATTTATAGGGCGGCTGGTCTTCCCGTAGGAGATCGGGACTCCTAATCCTAACTGAATACAGAGATATAACTTTCCTTTCCTAATGGATCCTGATTCTAATGTACATATGACTTTCCTTTCTCTTTAAGTAATTTGACCACCACGATCAGGACTCCTCTTTGTGTACGAGACATCTTTCCATATAAACCGAGTACCTTTCCGAATCTAAGATTAACCTTCCTTTCATGACCACCCGCGGTTTCCTGTCCTCCAAGTCGAAGTCTCTAGCGTTAGATAAATCTTGGAAGTAGATGACTCGTCGTATCAACCCACCTGCGGATCAACTCGGTAGAGCCGTGACTTGGTTCTGCTAAGAAGGACTCGGCTCCAGCCACTTCTGGCTTGGACCTTCTCGGGGACTCGGGTACTCGGGAACACCAGTACTCGGGAACGAGTACTCGGTACTCGGGCGTGCTGGTGCTCGGGAGCGTGAGCACTCGGCACCACCTGCACTCGGGCTGTAAGTACTTAAGCCCTCCAATACTTGGTGCCCGGCGGTACTGCTCGTTACTTGATGGCGTAAGCCACCCGGTGCTGAAATAGTCAAGCCTGCATTAAGAGTTTAATACTGAATCCATAGCTTGTTAGTCTATTATCTTAACCTCCGATGGCAAAATTAATTTGGCCAACTGAATAAACCCTAAAGCGAAATTACGCTATAAACACATGCCCCCCTGTTTTTGGTATAATGGCGTTTACCAAAAATACTGCGAACACCTATTATTTGCAAAGTATTAGTTGTTTTCAAATTCAATATCGCATGCATTCAAATTCTACTTTTCGCTAAGTATTACCCTTATTCCTGTGCATAAGACTTACTTTGTCACTCAATCAACTCCACCACCATCCCAACCTATCTAGAGTAGTGTAGGCCCATTCACCTTGCTTACTATGTTGAATATGCTTAGACATGCTTACACATGTAAAAGTCGTAATTCCTTGGGTGGCAGATGAATCAACACCATTGGATGGGTTACGTGGTAGGTGGGTGTTCACTGGGATGTAACTAATAGCTTGCTTAATCATAATTGGGCTTAGACGAGAGGCCATGGCTGGGAGCATGGTGGGTTGTCTCGTCTTCCCACAAGGACCGGTTACCGGTGTCCCTTCGAACCGAGATTTGCGTACTTCTACATGGGTGGATTATGGGGCCACCCACGACTAAATAATTTGCCTAGACTTAGTGTATGAGCTACATTAGTTTGCCATTTCCATTTGCCGGGTACGTGAAAAAGGGGATGTGGTGTGGTATCTCAATATAAGGGTGGGGGGACACACGGTCTGGGAGACCGGGGATGTACCTTGATTCACAACTTATGGGATCGTGTCGCCGTCGTGACCGGACTGATGTACATGGAATGGCCCATAAGGATGGCTCATACCTAGGTCGGAAGTATTGTAACGATCGTGTTTGATCACCCTCTGCTAGCACACCTCGTGAAGTGTGTGATTGGCCTAGCACTAAGAGATGATCAATACGTGTAGGTAAAGATGTACACCCCTGCAAGGTTTAAACTGTCGAATAGCCGTGTCCGCAGTTATGGATAGCTTGGTAAGATTTTGCATTGAATTAGACAACTACAATCAACTCTAAAACTTGCCAACTCTAAGGCTGAGGTGTTAGTGATCGCTTCCTCCTAGGGTGGTCGAGGAAGGGTCAAGGTATCTGAGGTGTGGTGATCTGCAGTAAGGAATGATCGTGAAGTGTCGACTCGTCCCCTTTTAAAAGTATCGGTTTTCATCTACTTAACTACTATTGCTAAAGGAAAATCGGCTTTCTGTAAAATAGTCCACAAATATCCTGTTATTGATACCTGTTGCATCTACTATTAGTTTCCCCTTGTAAGTCTTGTTGAGTACAATTTTGTACTCACTCTACAATCGTTGACATTTTTCTTGCAGAGGAAACCGTCCCCTCCGAGGGTGGTGTCTACGTAAAGATCGATGCCAACGACGACTAGTCGCTGGAAATCCCAGGCCGTGGTCCTGCCCCGGGGTTTGTGTAACATCCTCGATTTTTGGAGGGCTTGAATTTTTTTTAAAGGAAAGAGGATGTGCAACTATGTAATATGCTAATATGTATTTTATTTGGATTTTATTTCAAATTAATTCAAGGTTTTGAATTAATTTGAGAGCTATAAGAGTGTTTTTGATTTTAATTGGATCATCATTTGAAAAATTGTACCAAAAGTATTTTTATTGAATTCCTTATGTCCAATTTGACTTTCTGGAATTTTTCTGCAATTTTCAGAGGTGCTTTGGTATTTTTAAGGGCTTTATTTGAATTTCTAGACTTATTTTAATATGAAAAAGTGCTTTTTGAAATCCTGGGCCAGAGGCCCGTTTTCTTCCCCTATTGGGCCGGCCGCCCTAGCCCATCAGGCCGGCCTCCCACCTCCCTCCGCCTGGGCCGAACCAGGCCAGGCCGGCGCCCCTCCCCTTTGCTCCCTTGCCGGGCCGCCTTCCCCTTGCCTCCTTGGGCCGGCACCTTGGGGCTGCCTTGGCAGGCCGGCCAGGCAACGCTTTGCCATGCACTGCCAGGCAGCCGAGCGGCCGTGCCCGGGCGCGCGTAACGCGCGTAGCGCCGCCGTCGGTTCGTCTGGCCGATCGTTTTTGAATTTAATCCGTGATTTTCTCTCCCTTAAGCCAGTGCTAATTACCATTAAATTCGTGCCCCTTCCCCTCCCCTATTCCTCCTATAAAAACCCCCTCTCCCCTTTGTTTTCTCCCTTTGATTTCCTTTCCAAAAATTCCTTCTCCACCTTTTCTTTTTCCCCAACTCCGGTGGAACTCCGGTGAGAAATTCTGGCCACACCGGCGTCCCCCACACCGAGGAGCCGCTACCCGGAGCTTCCCCACGCCAACGCGCACCTCCTACCGCAACAAATCACGAGCTTATTCCTCTCCACCGACCGTACCGCGAGTTCTTCTCCAACTCGGTGATCTTCTTCTCTCCTCGTTTTCTTCACCCACAATGAGCTTCTCTCCAATCCTTTCCCGAGGTAAACTCCCCACAACCCCTAGATCAAAACCCTCATCTAATTTTGCCTCTAGATCATCTCCTTTGAGCAGCCATTAATCTTTAAATCATTCCCTTTTGCTATCTGTACTGTAGCATGAACAGTACACGAGTGAACAGTAACCTTTGTAGAGTAAACCTTCTGCCAACGTTCTATCCAAATTTTTGGCTCCATCTAATCTTTGCCTGATCTTCAATCTTAGGAGTAAAATGGAATTGTTAGAACCCCATGAATCCAATGGTGTGATCGGATTTATAATCCGCCCGCTGGATTTTGAATTAGATTTAAATTTGGATGAAATTTGAGCTAATTTTGTGATAACTTTGTACTGGATGATTATTTTGAAGTGATTCTTTTTCTATAAATTACTAGTATGATAGGGACTACTTCTGGAAATTTTCATAATTTTTGGGTTAGTGTAGAATTTTCTAGAATTAAAATAAACTTTATTTTAATTATAAAAATAGTAATGCTCTCTGTTATTTATATCCAATTTTTGTCTAGGATCAGAGAACCCTAGAACTAATTTACCATGTAAACCAAAATATTTTGCCTACACTGGTTTGAGCTATAGAAATCAGGATGTGTTCTAGATCTATTTAAAATTGATATTTAAATTCTGTTTTAGCAATAGTTTCTTTATAAATCTGTTTGGGCTATTAAAAATTCATGTCCAGTACCCAATAAATCATGTTATGTTATATGAATGATGTCAAGTCATGGGAACCCATTTGGCATGATTAAATAATGCTTTTAGCATGCTTTTAGTGTAATTTTCATGCTTAGAATAATAGTTATAATTGCTTAAATTATATTTCCAGAACACTTGCAAACATGAAATGTCTCTGGAATTGGTATTAGATCATGAGAATCCAATTGTATGATTTATTGATGTTAAATAGTATTTTTTACTTAATTGTTACACTAGAAATGCTAGTAATTGCCTTAATTAATTAATGTTCAGATTAAAAATTATTATTAAATCATTTTTGGTACCGTTCTAGTACTGTTAACATATTCCATGATGTTCCATGTTTAATTAGTTCATGTTAAAGATAAAGAATAGCTTTTAGCTTAATTTTGAGTCTTTAAAATAATAGCAAAGCATGTGTAAATATAGTTAGATGTTATCAATTTATTCTTTATGGTTATTGACCATTATAAATATTTAGGATTCACATAAATATTTATTTGTGGTTAATTGTGAATTGTTTTACCTTTTTATCATGATTACTAGCATGTTAAGGTGTATGCTATGTGTGTGTATAAAATACCCGGGAAGGGATATTTTTTTTAATATATGTTGTATATGGTTATGGCCAATCTTAGAAGACCCATTCTTTCTTCGTGATGATGCTATCGCGCCATCGTTCCATTCCACCTCATCTTACCTTTGTCGTGCTTCTCTCTCGTGTTGCTTTTCGGGATGCTTCTTTAGAGTTGGTTATTTATTTGTTTTGCTCGTTACGTTGCGACAGTAGGGAGTGAAGAGACCAACCCGGTGACCGAAGCAGCTGAAGAACGAAGGCATGCCCCTTTTTCTTGATCATATTTGATCCTGTATTTTTCGAAGTCATTATATTTTGTTATTTACAAACATGCATGTTGTTTTTAATCCAGTAGCTAGCGTGTCGATTGACACACTTTTACCCTGTCCACTTGTCACCATGTTTACATCATACCTTGAGTAGATTAATAGGTTTTATTCTGTATAGAGTAGAAATGCTTAGCCATGCTCAATTATATCCCTAGGTTGTTTGAATTGCCTCCTTGGAGGAATGAATTTCGGATCAATGATCTTTGTTGAAACTTGTTGTTGAGCTCACTGAGATAGGGCCGGATGCCTGATGTTTCCCTCTCTCTCTATTCTTCCTATTCTACTCTGGGTGAAATTTTACCATCTAATATGGTGCGGGCGACAGCTGGATCATGTGATGAAGGAGCATATGGTTGCCTACCCGCAGAAGGCCGGTTTAAAGGAACCATGGGTCGTCCGTACCGCTGAAGGCCGAAGTCTTGGATTTGAGATTTGTGAAAACAGTACAACCACATGCTATATGGGCACTGGCTTGGTTAAGTAGGTTAGTCGAGTCTTGGTGTTGACATCACCGTACCGCAGAAGGGTGGACGTAGCTACGAGGACCTCGGCACCAATGGGGGCCACGCAGGGTAAGCGGGTGTATCGCTCCTCCGTGTCGAAACCTAGTGGGCATGTCACATCGGGATGAGACTAGCTAAAAGACCTCGTCACAATCTCCCTGCCGGTACATCGATGGGTGTGTATTATGCTGGCGACGGCCAGTGGCAACAAGACGAGATTGTGTCGTGTTGGTAAAGTGTACACACTCTGCAGAGTTAAAACTAATCGATTAGCCGTATCCACGGTCACAGATGACACAATGATCTTTCATGATGAAAAGGACCTGTCCCTCTCCCCCTTGCTACTTTCCTCTACCCCTTTGCTGATGAAACCTATGGTCGAGCTAAGGCGGGAGTTCCTTGCTCGAATGTGTTGGTCGTGGACCACACCTGATGAAAAACACCCCTGATAATAAAATTGTTGTTAAGTTTCAAGAACTTCCTCACCATTTAGGAGAAAGACCACGTGGTTACATGGCACGAGTTTTGTGAGGCCTTCCGTGGAACTCATATCCTCGAAGGCGTCAACTGCTGCCCCGCAAGTGGCCGGAGATGACATTCCCCCTAGCTGGGGGGAGAAAAGGACTACCGATGCCACTTTCGAGGAGCAGAGCGGCTCCACGGCGTCGCCGACCTCGGTGGCTGGCCTGCCGAAGCAGCCGGCCCCGGGATCCAAGAAACACATTCCTGTTCCTCGGTTCGCTAAGTAAGTGGTCTGGCGAATATTTCTTCACTTTTGTTTTTTGCTTTCTGAACTGAGGAGCCCGAGCTCTTCTCTGCAGGGTGCAGATGTAAAGCCCAAAGTCCATAATTAGGTATTTGACTTGCATCCATGCATACATGTCATCATCATCACCCACACCTCGCTTAAACTTAGTTGTATATCAACTTTACTTTATAGAATATGTACATATCTCATCCTCGGTGGAACTTATACAAACACCAATCAACTTATTCGAAGTATTCAACATAACCATATTGTCAATATAAGTGGAGGCAATCATCGAACACTTCGATGAATCATCACCCCCAAAACCCTAAAAGTGCCAGAATTAGGGTTTCGATGATAGAGCAATTCCTAGTAGATGAAAAGTCTCCAAATTCTAGGAATATCTTCCAAAGTGGAAACCCTAGCCCCTAGCCAATTTTCAGAATTTTTGGATATGTCTAGGGCTTAGCTATAGTGCAAATCCAAAACAAAGCCCTAATTCAAATTTGAATGTGAACATACGCCAAACAATGCCCAAATTGATTCAAATCCTTCCAGTAGTCCCAAATAATATGTTGAAGGCCCTGTAAAAATTTTGGAATTTTTGGAGCAAAGATTGCACATAAAATAACACAAATACTAAACCTGTAGTTATATAAAAAGAAAAAACTAAAAATACAGAGGGGAACCGGCCGGAGCTTAATGGCCGGCCCACTCGGCCGACCCGACAGCCCGCGCGCGCCCCCTCCTCTCACTGACCCCCCGGGCCCCTCCTGTCATTCTCTCCCCCTCTCCGTTTGCTTCCTGGGGCCCCACCCGTCAGGGCGTCTTCGCCACGTCGCCGCCGTCCGCTGGCCATGGTGGGCGGTGCGCCGCCGAGCTGTCCGAAGCTGCCGCCCCTTTTAAGGCTCCTCCCGACAGCCCCTCTCCTTCCTCCTTCTCGCATTCTCCGCCCAAACCCTAGCTCCCCGGTGTCCTAGGTCTCCGCCGCTTCTTTCCCGTCGCCGGCCACCAACTCTGGCGAGAAATTCCCGAGCCTCCGGTGAGCAATCGCCCTTCCCTTCTTGCTCCCGAGCCTCCTCACTTCCTTCCTCACCTCCCCCTCTCACCCATTTTCCAGATCCAAGCTGAGCTACGCCGCGCTACCCTTTCTTCCCCAACTCCGGCCGTTCCTCCGACGAGTTTGCACGGCTGCTCCGGTAAGCCCCAGACCCTCTCTTCCCCTTCCCGAGCACCCTCTAGTCCTCCCCATTCTCCTCACCCTTTTCCCTTTCTAGATCCACACCCGAGAGCCCTTCGCCGGCATCACCCGAAGCCCGCCGCCGCCCTTCCTCGTCGCCGGCCTCGCTCCGTCCTCCCCAGCTCCCCCGCGACCATGCGTCGAGCTCGGGGTGAGCTCCTCTTCCCTCCACCGTCCTCGGCCGGGCTAGCCGAGCCCCGTAGCGCCGTCGCACTTGCTCCGGCGATGCTCCGGCGTGAGCACCGCCGCCGTGCTCCCGTCCAGCAGAGAGAGAGAGGGAGAGACCGAGGTGGCGCCCGCTGATTGGTCCATGCGGTCCAGTCAGCGGCTGACTGGCTCAGGCGTGCCCAGTCAGCCCTGTCCCAGGGGCCCCCACACCTCGGTTGGGGGGCGGTTATGTGTTGAAGTCTTGGAGTGAAACCCTCGGGTGCGCGTAGGATTTTAGGGTTAGGTCCGGGTAGCTCTCGGGTAGACTTAGCATTTAGGGTTTGAACACATTAGGGTTAGTTTTTGTATAAAAATTCAAACCTTCATATCTTTCAAACCGTAAGTCCAAATTTGATAAATTTTATATATTTGGAAAGCTCATGAAATTCTCTACAATCTGGACAAATCAAAAATTAATTTTGAGCACATGCACAGTAGGATATGTAGGGTTGGTTATTTTGCTTCTGTCGCAAATCGGTAAACCCTAGCTTCACGATCGTAGCTCCGATCTGCACATTTTCACTTGCATGGAACTTGTAATACATATTGTAACCTGATACTAACATATTGAACATATTTGTCATACCTCGCCACTAACGACGCAACCCTAACTCATCGGAGCACCCTAATGTGCCATGCATGCATTCTAGCTACCTCACAAGCCTCCGATGAGCTAACCTAAGGTCATGCACGTAGTAGCAACTCCTCGACAACCACTAATTACCTTAGACACATGCATCCTTCATCAAGCATTCATGCATACATGCTGGTTGTTAAGTAGTCCTTTATTGTTCTTTTCCGGTATCGCTCGCCTCAGAGCCCGAAGAAGAAGACCACCCGGCTTACGACTCCACGCAAGACCAGGAACAACTAGAGCAAGGCAAGCAGAGCTTGTTGCATCCCTCTCCTGTTACTTATGTTCTTTCACATGGCTGTGCTTGAACGGGAATATTTAATTGAATTGTTGCGTAGAATGGGCATGACTAGCATGTTAGGATGTGTTACAATTTATGTTCAGCTCTGGCTGAGATTTAACTTGATGGCCGAGCAACTTAAACTTTCTAAAGTGAGATGCGAGAGGCGAGGGTGTGCACGATGAATACGGTTGGTGCAAAAAGAAGTGAAAGAGGCGACCCCCGGAGCAAGTAGAGTTTTGTCGTCGCACCAACTTGAGGTTATTTCATCGTGTTACTTCCCTTATCACGCGTGGACGTCACCGGAATCACCGCTATGGGTTTACCTGATGGCAAGTCTCGGTCACTTGGGAGATTAGCTACCTCCAGGTGAAGAGCACTCGATATCCCCATGGTGGCTGGATTGCCGGTAATGATCCGAGAGATGAAAAATTAAGACGTGCATATGATGGATGAGTTTTGGATGTAACATGTGGGCTGTGCCAATTGACTTGAGAAATGGTCAAGGGAATACGGTTAGGATTGAGCATTTACCTGTACGAAGTTGTTCTGTGCTTTACCTGTTAGTCTTCCCTGTTATACTGTTGATTCCCGTGCTTAAATTGTATATTGTTACTCTAAGAAGCATCATGTTTACTCCTGTTGTAGTAAATCCATGTGTAGGACATTTAATCAAGCGCGAATAAGTCTTGCGAGTACTTTTGTACTCACCTAGGTTATTCCTAGAGCTTGCAGGTGAGCCGGTGGTCGATGACTATTTTGACGACGCTTGAGATTGTAGTTTCCTTGGTTAGCTATTCGACTCATGGGATAGGTTGCGACTTTTGGGTCAGCAGCCGATATGCCGCTGTGGGTCTCGCTAAAGCTTCTTCCGCTGTGTTTTATCGTTTTGTTTAATGGATATGTTTCCGGTTATTACCGACAGATGTAAACTTAAATGGGTCCTCACATGGACAACTAGTAGTAATATCGTATTGCAGTGCTCTATTGTGGTATACAAGTTGTTATCCAGGCTGCTCATACACCGTGCGTGAATGATATGAAGTGTATGGGTATGCCGTGAAGGGTTACGGCTGTTCCTCTTATTACTAGGCCAGCAGGAATCGGTTGAGTGACCCGCTGGCTGAGATGCTGTGCCGGCCAGGCAGGATGTGGGCGTATTCTACCGGGCTTTCGAGCGACCCACTAGCTTCCGAGCTAGGTTAGGGTGTGGGTAGAATCGCCGGGCTCCTCCGACCTTGCTTCGCCTGGTAGAATGTTGGAACGACTCTAATCCTTCACCGGATCAGGGAATTGTATGTGGTTCTGGGAAGTCTAGTCGCTTTCGGCCGGCTTGCGTTGGTCAGGTGTCGGATCACTCCGCCTCGGTGAGTACGGCGCAGGTACTGTGCCACCAGGTCGACTGGTCCTTCGGCCCTTGGCGATCATTCGTTCCCCTAATCATATGTAATTCCCGGGTCCGTGACAAATTGGTATCAGAGCCGAGCTGACCGTAGGAAGCCAATTGCAGGTGGTCGTTAGATAGGGCTTCCGCTGTGCCACTAGGCCAGAAAACTATTTAAAAGGTTAAACCCTATGTTTAAAAGTAATAAGTAGATTGCTTTTTATTCCTTAACCTCATCGCTCTTAGTTCTGAATGTTCTCCTCTATTACATTTGTTTTTCCTTGTGTGGCTGACCATATCCTCTCTAACCCTAAAATTGTATAGGATGGTGTACAACATTGTGACCGACCCGAGCCAACTAGGAAGCTGGGCCACCCTATTGTGGAGGATGTTGGAACACCTTGGTGTGCACCCGGGAGACCTCCCCGCTTTCCATGCCAAGAGTTATGAAGTTCACGGGAAGACGCACTATTGGGTTGGATGGGTTACAGTGAGAGCCCCTGAACTGGATCGAACCTTTAGGGCAGCCAGGGCTGGTGATAACGGCGCCCGGCTTGAAGCCGCAAGGAAAGCAGTCCTCTACATACGGCATCATTTTGATGACATCTTCCTATTCTCCCAGTTCCGCCTCATTCCCCAGGTCAGTAATGGAGGCAGCAGCATTTTGGTACCGGCGCCAAGTGATGACGAAGAGGACGAGACTGAGCTGGAGACTGCCAATCACATTGTCTCTGCGGAGATAATGTATGACGGGTTGTATTTGGAGTACAAAGAGGCTACTCAGGAGTTGCAACGGGTGACTAGAGCTAACCGCAAGCTCCGTTCCAAAGTGCGCCGGAAATGGCATGTTGCGAATGGAGATGAATCATCTTGTGGCGAGAGCCCTTATGTTCCGGTACGAGAGCTGACCCCAACTCCACCCAGTGAGCCCAATCAACCCCAGAGTTCTGGAGCAAAGCCACGCAAGAGGATGACATCCCGTGAGTATCTGTGACTCTTCACCTCAAAACCCTCACGAGGTGGTACCTCGACACCAGCCGCTCCAGTCCCTACTGATGAAGCTGTACTGTCTGCCGATAAAGAAGAAGAGGAAGAAGACCCCTCGATACGTATGTGGTGCACCAATAGTAACCCACCGACCGATGCAGAGTAGGATGAGCGCTTGGAGAATAGCAATGGAGGCTTACGAGACCTGCTGACTTAATGGAGAAGCTTCATAAATCCCTAGTAGTGCTGTTCAGATTTTGGTGTTAAGTAGAAGGTCTCATTTTGTGGTGTAAGCCGAACCAAACCCTAGGTCTAAGATATCTTTTGGAGGCATGTAATTGGGTATCGGCGGCTGCAATTTTTGGCACAATTGTAACGTTTATTTCACCATAAGGTGATCTAAACCGCAGCCCCATCTATGAACTATGTCGAACATGTTAATGCAATTGAGGATTGTGGTCGATCGTTCTTGCCATGTTTTGTACTTCATTTTCTCGAGAAAATGTGTATGAAATAATGTGTCATGTTCATGAATACCTCGCTGTACCATAGTGCAAATGTTTCTGCTTTCCCAGACTCTCGAGTTGCCGTCTCATTCCGTTGTCCTTTGGTTGCAACAGGATGGCGTCAGGAACGCGTGGAGCTGCCCGTGGTCGCCGTGAACGTGAGGAGGAGGAAGTGCCACCCCCTCCCCAGCAGCCCAACATCGCGGACCTGCTTGTGACCCAGAATAGGATTCTGGAGCAGCTCGCACGCAACCAAGGCGCAGGAGGTGGACAAGCTCGAGGCGGCCTATCCAATTTCCAACGGACCCAACCGCCGACCTTCGACCGAACGGACGACCCTCTGGAGGCAGATAATTGGATCCGGACAATTGAAAGGAAGCTCCAGCTAGCCCAGTGTGTGGAGGCCGACAAGGTCAGCTTTGCCTCCCACTATCTTGAAGGAGCCGCCGCAGATTGGTGGGAAAACTTCCTCACCATGCAGGCGCAGGGCCATGTGGTCACGTGGGCCGAGTTCCGAAAAGGCTTTCGTGAATTCCACGTCCCTTCGGGTGTTATGGCGTTGAAGAAAGAGGAATTCAGGGATCTCCGTCAAGGCAAGAAGTCCGTCTTGGAATTTCTCCGCGAGTTCAACCATCTCGCACGGTATGCGCCACGAGAGGTGTCTACGGATGAAGACAGGGTGGAAAAGTTCATGGGCAAGTTGAATGAAGAGATGCAGGCTAAGCTCACCGCAGTTGATGTGCGTAACTTCCAACACCTGGTAGATAAGGCAATCCAGATAGAGGCGAAGGAATCAGCCCTCAGTCAGTCTCACAAGCGCGAGAGGGAGTTGCAAAAATCTGCGGGGAGCAGTTCGCAGAAACCAAGGGCGTGGCAGCCACAACCACCCCGTCCTGCGGGACAGTACCCACCAAGGCCCCAAGGCTACGCGCCCCGTCCTCAGCAGCAAGGTTACCAGCCCCGTCCCCAGGGTGGGCAGTCACCGTCCAACGTGGACTTCAGCAAGGTCAAGTGCTATAACTGTGGGAATATGGGGCATTATGCAAACCGTTGCTCCCTTCCACGTAAGGCGCACACTTTTGCCCCCAACTTGCAGCAAGCCACCCAAGCTAGTGGAGGCTCCTAAGCTAGAGGACCAGTCCCCCAACAAGCCCCAAGTCCCCGGCCGTGGCAGAGTGAACCACGTCACAGCCGAAGAAGCACAGGATGCGCCAGAGGTGGTGCTGGGTACGCTCTCCGTGAACTCAACTCCTGCCACCATTCTTTTTGATTCCGGAGCATCCCATTCCTTCATATCCAGCAAATTTGTGCATAAGAACCATGTTCCATCATCAGCATTGCATCCTCCCCTCCTTATTGGAATGCCTGGTTCGGAACTGAGAACCGAGTCTGTCTGCGAGGGTGTTAAGATAGAAATTGGTGGGGAATCCTTTTTGGCCAACATGGTAGTTCTGGGATCAGCAGGATTAGATGTTATATTGGGCATGAATTGGTTGATACAACATAAAGCCAAGATAGACTGTGCCGGAAGGTCAGTGTCCCTTACCTCTGATTCCGGTAAAGAAGTGATGTTTGTGTCCTCGTCTCCATCAGGGTGTCTCTTTGCCCTGAGTGGTACCCAGGACCAGGGAATTGAGCTCATTCCAGTTGTATGTGAATACCCCGACGTCTTTCCCGAAGAATTGCCGGGTATGCCCCCTGACCGTGCAGTGGAGTTCGTCATCGATCTTCCACCTGGAACCGCTCCTGTGTCAAGGCGCCCGTATCGAATACCCCCAAATGAGTTGTTGGAGATGAAGAAGCAACTCAAAGAGCTTGAGGATAAAGGATTCATTAGACCTAGTTCCTCACCCTGGGGTTGCCCAGCCATGTTTGTGAAGAAGAAGGATTCAAGCCTAAGGATGGTAGTTGACTACCGCCCGTTGAACGAGCTCACAGTGAAGAACAAATGCCCTCTTCCCAGGATTGATGACCTATTTGATCAGTTGACCGGAGCCTGTGTCTTCTCCAAAATTGACCTCAGGTTGGGCTACCATCAAATAAAGATCAGATCCGAAGACATTCCAAAAATAGCCTTCACTACTCGTTACGGGTCATACGAGTACACAGTTATGTCTTTCGGTTTAACCAATGCCCCTTCCACCTTTACGCAACTCATGAACTCAGTATTCATGGAGTATCTTGATCGATTTGTTGTCGTCTTCATCGATGACATCCTCATCTATTCCAAGTCCGAATCAGAACATGAAGATCACTTGAGAATGGTGCTCGACAAGCTCTGTGAGCATCGTCTGTATGCCAAATTCTCAAAGTGCGAATTTTGGAAGCATCAAGTGGAATTTTTGGGTCATGTGCTTTCAGCTCAAGGTGTCGCGGTAGACCCAAGCAAGGTGCAAGCCATACAAGAGTGGAAGCAACCCAAATCGGTTACCCAGATCCGAAGCTTCCTTGGACTAGCAGGATACTACCGTCGATTCATCGAAGGTTTCTCCTCCATAGCGAAGCCAATGGCTGAACTGCTAAAGAAGGACAAGAAGTTTGTGTGGTCCGACAACTATGAAGAGAGTTTCCAAGAGCTCAAGAAGAAGCTAACTACAGCCCCAGTGCTTACCCTCCCAGACGTCCACAAGGACTTCGAAGTTTATTGTGATGCCTCTCGGAATGGGTTAGGTTGCGTCCTCATGCAAGAAGGTCGCGTGGTAGCTTATGCTTCATGTCAATTGCGTCCTCATGAGGCCAACTACCCCACCCATGATTTGGAGTTAGCTGCCGTAGTGCATGCTCTCAAGATCTGGCGGCGGCACTACCTCATCGGTAATCGCTGTGAAATCTATTCGGACCATAAGAGTTTAAAGTACCTTTTTACCCAACCAGATTTGAACCTGCGCCAAAGGAGATGGCTTGAGCTCATCAAGGACTATGACTTGGGTTTAAATTATACCCCCGGCAAAGCTAACGTCGTTGCCGATGCTCTTAGTCGGAAGGCTTATTGCAACAACACCATGATTATGGAGCAACAACCACCACTCCATGTGGAATTTCAACGGCTCAATCTGGAGATAGTTGAACAGGGTACCCTCGCCACTCTTGAGGTAAAATCAACCTTAGAAGACCAAATCAAGGCTGCCCAAGCTCAGAATGTCGGCATGCAGAAAATCAGGGAAAAAGTGAAGGACGGTACCGCAACCTGTTTCACCGAAGATGAGAATGGAGTTCTGTGGTTTGGAAAAAGACTCGTGGTGCCCAAGGACCAGCAACTAAAGGACCTAATCCTTCATGAAGCACACAACTCCCCATTGGCCATTCATCCTGGTAGTACCAAGATGTACCAAGACCTTCGTCGCCGATTTTGGTGGACCCGAATGAAGCGGGAGATCGCTCAATATGTTGCCGAGTGCGACGTGTGCCGTCGTGTGAAGGCCGAGCATCAGAGACCTGCGGGCCTGCTTCAGCCACTCCCTATTCCCGAGTGGAAATGGGAAGAGATTGGTATGGATTTTGTAGTTGGTTTGCCGAAGTCTCCGAAGGGCAACGATGCCATATGGGTGATTGTGGATCGCCTTTCCAAGGTCGCTCACTTCATCCCGGTGAAAACCACCCATAAAGTGAGCCAACTGGCGAGATTGTATATCTCCCGGATCGTTTGCCTCCATGGTGTCCCCGTCAGGATCATTTCAGATCGAGGCACCCAGTTCACCAGTCGGTTCTGGAAATGCTTACACGAGGCTATGGGGACTTCTCTGTCTTTCAGCACCGCTTTTCATCCTCAAACCGGAGGTCAAGTTGAGCGGACAAATCAAATTCTTAAGGACATGTTGAGGTCATGTGCACTCACATTGGGTTCCAATTGGGAAGACTGCTTGCCATATGCAGAGTTTGCCTACAATAATAGTTATCAGACTAGTCTCGGTATGGCACCCTTTAAAGTACTTTATGGAAGGAAATGTAGGACTCCATTGAACTGGTCCGAGACTGGCGAGAGGCAATTCTTTGGACCTAATCCAATCGAGGAAGATGAAGACTTAGTCCAACTCATTCGAGAACATCTTCGTGAAGCTCAGTCCAGGCAGAAAAGCTATGCCGATCCTCATCGCCGCGAAGTTACATTTCAGATTGGGGATAGTGTGTATCTCAAGGTCACTCCATTCAGAAGTGTCCGCCGCTTTGCAATGAAAAGAAAGCTAGCTCCTCGTTATATCGGTCCTTATCGAATCCTAGCCAAACGAGGAACCGTGGCATACCAGTTGGAATTACCCTCTTGGCTGTCTCGAATGCATAACGTTTTCCATGTGTCCCAACTCAAAGCTTGCCATCGAGTCCCCGAGACGAAGATCAACCCTGAGATGGAAGAACTGCATGAAGACCTTACATATCGGGAACACCCGGTATGCATTCTCGATGAAGCCGAGCGCAAAACTCGAAATCGTACCATCAAGTTCCTCAAGGTCCAGTGGAGCAACCACACTGAAGATGAAGCTACCTGGGAATGCGAAGAATGGCTCAAGACCGAGTTTCCAACCTTGTTTGTCGACCGTTAGAGATCTCGGGTCGAGATCTTTTTAAGGGGGGTAGGTTTTGTAATACCCAAAGTCCATAATTAGGTATTTGCCTTGCATCCATGCATACATGTCATCATCATCACCCACACCTCGCTTAAACTTAGTTGTATATCAACTTTACTTTATAGAATATGTACATATCTCATCCTCGGTGGAACTTATACAAACACCAATCAACTTATTCGAAGTATTCAACATAACCATATTGTTAATATAAGTGGAGGCAATCATCGAACACTTCGATGAATCATCACCCCCAACCCCCAAAACCCTAAAAGTGCCAGAATTAGGGTTTCGATGATAGAGCAATTCCTAGTAGATGAAAAGTCTCCAAATTCCAGGAATATCTTCCAAAGTGGAAACCCTAGCCCCTGGCCAATTTTCAGAATTTTTGGATATGTCTAGGGCTTAGCTATAGTGCAAATCCAAAACAAAGCCCTAATTCAAATTTGAATGTGAACATAGGCCAAACGATGCCCAAATTGATTCAAATCCTTCCAGTTGGTCCCAAATAATATTTTGAAGCCCCTGTAAAAATTTTGGAATTTTTGGAGCAAAGATACACATAAAATAACACAAATACTAAACCTGTAGTTATATAAAAAGAAAACCCTAAAAATACAGAGGGGAACCGGCCGGAGCTTAATGGGCCGGCCCACTCGGCCGACCCGCCAGCCCGCGCGCGCCCCCTCCTCTCACTGACCCCCGGGCCCCTCCTGTCTATCACATCCCGATTTTCTAAAACCCAAAAATTAGGGCTTACAAAAACTTTTTGCGTTAAATTAGAAAGCATGTGCATCCTAATTGAGATTGGTACCCGACATAAACCCATATGGGCATGTCTTGTACATCACGCATACCGTATACGTAAATACGTTAACCCTAGAATCCTCTTTCTCGACAAATCCACAATACCTATCAGTAGGGTCCAATCTCCGGATAATCGAACAATATGTCCTGACCCCTCCTTAATCCAGACACGACAGGTATATACCACTTTCCCTCAAACCCTACCTCGGTATATACACCATATACACAAAAACTCTCAAGTGCGGGTGTGCACCTACACCCTGAGCTATTTTGGTTCCCTTGAGCAGAAGTGCAATCTAAAACCCTAGCTCATATCCTTCTTCCGACCAGAGGCAAACCCTAACGACACCCATGCACCTATTCGAAAACCCTAAATTCCTCTACTCGACGACGATACCTGAAATCCTTCCTCCCTCGGTGATTTCTTCTGAAATCCTAACCGTGAAACCTAGCACTCCTCGACTTTTCCAGAAATTCTGAATAAACCCATGGGACCCCTTAGCAATATTCTTAGCACAAATATAACATAAAATAATGAGGTTCAATATAAAAATATTGAAGAACACGATTAATAAACTTTGGATTAAAAGGAGCATTGCGCTACAACATATAGAAGTAAAGCCTCAAAGATTCTAATAAAATCTCACACTAACTCCCATATACCTAGGAATGCGAATATGCAAAAATGTGAACATGCCTTGTTCTAAGATCCGCAATGGTCGGCATCAAACACCTTGGTCCAAAACGATCCCTTGCATAAAAACATGAGCACACCCTTACAGGAAAAGCCCTAACTGCTAGTAAGGCTACTTCGCAGTTCCCTTGACCCAACCACCTCATAAAATCCCCAGCTTCTCAACTTTTAATCGGCAATTCTGGTAAATATGTGAGTCTTCACTGTTTCAATCCTAGCTAAGCCTCTTCTCTGCAGCTTGTCTGCAATGGCTTTCTCCCATCTCCGCTATACTCCCCCAACAAGGTACCAACCGACACACATTGACTCCATTTCCATGTGGACCCGACCCCCACCTGCAGCCCCTTTCTTCCTCTTCCCTTCCCCAACACTTTTCTCCACTAGTCAATGCCCTCCCTTTGCTGCACACTGCCGAGTACTGTTCATCATATGAACACGTCGCTCTGTCGCCTGGGCTGCCGCTGCCAGCGCCATGTGCCCAAGCAGCTCAGCTCCAAGCACCCTGACTCCCCTTCTTCCCCAGATACTCCCTCCTTCCGTTTCTTTCTTCCAGGACACCTCCCAGCTTCCTTGCTCCTGCCAGCTCCACGTGCGCACCGCTGTTTGCCCCATGCCACGCCAAGCACATCACGACAGCCACCGCGCCAGCTTGCCCGGACCGCGCTCGGCATCCCGCGATGCTCGTCAACACGCCGCTACCTCGGCCGCGGCGCCGCCAACCCGCGAGCCACGCGTCCCGGTGGACCAGTGCCGGCTGTGGCGTTGCACGCTCCTTTTTGCCTTGCGGAGCTCACCTCCCCAATCTCCATCAGCGACGAGCTCCCCATTCCCCCTCCATTCCGCGAGCTTCCCCGATACCGCAGCGCTATCTGGGTCGCCGCTGGCATCATGCACCGTCGCCACCGCGAGAACTCTGCCCGAGCGCCCGCTAGACCCGCTTGCCGCCGTCGCTGCTCTGGAGTGCCTCGTCAATCACCACCGCCGCTGTGGCCGCCGGCGGACGTTGCCCCACCGGTGAGATCCACTCCGCCGAGCTTTCCTGTACCGACCACGCCGCTCACCGCCGGTGGATCCTCACCAAACCGCCGCCGACTGCCCTGCCCCACACACATCGGCTCCGGCGCCGACCTCCCCCGTCCAGCGCACGAGCCGCTAGCGCCGCCCAGCTGTCGGCAGGCACCAGCGCACCCTTCAAATCCGAAGAAGCAATTACGATCGCGAAAGCTAGGGCGTAACCCCAGTCAGTTGCCTGTCGGGTATGGCATATTGATGGGCCACACCTTCATTGGATTTTCCGCTGCAAGTTTATAGCCGTTGGGCTACAGGTATCAGATTATCGACCTTAACGGTCTATCTAATTGTTTACGCATGTATGACCACGATATACAGGTTAACTCGTGTGTATCGGCTACTGACCCAGGGACCGGTACAGTGATCACGAGGGAGTTCCTGGCCTTAAAACCGGGGGCGCCACACTGTCATTCTCTCCCCCTCTCCGTTTGCTTCCGGGGCCCCACCCGTCAGCGCATCTTCGCCACATTGCCGCCGTCCGCTGGCCATGGTGGGCGGTGCGCCGCCGAGCTGTCCGAAACCGCCGCCCCTTTTAAGGCTCCTCCCGACAGCCCCTCTCCTCCCTCCTTCTCGCATTTTCCGCCCAAACCCTAGCTCCCCGGTGCCCTAGCTCTCCACCGCTTCTTTCCCGTCGCCGGCCACCAACTCCGGCAAGAAATTCCCGAGCCTCCGGTGAGCAATCGCCCTTCCCTTCTTGCTCCCAAGCCTCCTCACTTCCTTCCTCACCTCCCCCTCTCACCCATTTTCCAGATCTGAGCCGAGCTACGCCACGCTACCCTTTCTTCCCCAACTCCGGCCGTTCCTCCGACGAGTTTGCACGGCTGCTCCGGTAAGCCCCCGACCCTCTCTTCCCCTTCCCGAGCACCCTCTAGTCCTCCCCATTCTCCTCACACTTTTCCCTTTCCAGATCCACGCCCGAGAGCCCTTCGCCGGCATCACCCGAAGCCCGCCGCCGCCCTTCCTCGTCGCCGGGCTAGCCGAGCCCCGTAGCGCCGTCGCACTTGCTCCGTCGATGCTCTGGCGTGAGCACCGCCGCCGTGCTCCCGTCCAGTAGAGAGAGAGAAGGAGAGACCGAGGTGGTGCCCGCTGATTGGTCCATGCGGTCCAGTCAGCGGCTGACTGGCTCGGGCGTGCCCAGTCAGCCCTGTCCCAGGGGCCCCACACGTCTGTTGGGGGCGGTTATGTGTTGAAGTCTTGGAGTGAAACCCTCGGGTGCGCGTAGGATTTTAGGGTTAGGTCCGGGTAGCTCTCGGGTAGACTTAGCATTTAGGGTTTGAACACATTAGGGTTAGTTTTTGTATAAAAATTCAAACCTTCATATCTTTCAAACCGTAAGTCCAAATTTGATAAATTTTATATATTTGGAAAGCTCATGAAATTCTCTACAATCCGAACAAATCAAAAATTAATTTTGAGCACATGCACAGTAGGATATGTAGGGTTGGTTATTTTGCTTCTGTCGCAAATTGGTAAACCCTAGCTTCACGATCGTAGCTCCGATCTGCACATTTTCACTTGCATGGAACTTGTAATACATATTGTAACCTGATACTAACATATTGAACATATTTGTCATACCTCGCCACTAACGACGCAACCCTAACTCATCGGAGCACCCTAATGTGCCATGCATGCATTCTAGCTATCCCACAAGCCTCCGATGAGCTAACCTAAGGTCATGCACATAATAGCAACTCCTCGACAACCACTATTACCTTAGACACATGCATCCTTCATCAAGCATTCATGCATACATGCTGGTTGTTAAGTAGTCCTTTATTGTTCTTTTCCGGTATCGCTCGCCTCAGAGCCCGAAGAAGAAGACCACCCGGCTTACGACTCCACGCAAGACCAGGAACAACTAGAGCAAGGCAAGTAGAGCTTGTTGCATCCCTCTCCTGTTACTTATGTTCTTTCACATGGCTGTGCTTGAACGGGAATATTTAATTGAATTGTTGCGTAGAATGGGCATGACTAGCATGTTAGGATGTGTTACAATTTATGTTCAGCTCTGGCTGAGATTTAACTTGATGGCCGAGCAACTTAAACTTTCTAAAGTGAGATGCGAGAGGCGAGGGTTTCTTCCCTGTTATACTGTTGATTCCCGTGCTT
Organism: Stipa capillata; assembly: GCA_019208055.1. Taxonomy (NCBI): domain Eukaryota; kingdom Viridiplantae; phylum Streptophyta; class Magnoliopsida; order Poales; family Poaceae; genus Stipa; species Stipa capillata. The sequence goes on from JAGXJF010002261.1 coordinate 94,958, forward strand.
AAATTGTATATTGTTACTCTGAGAAGCATCATGTTTACTCCTGTTGTAGTAAATCCATGTGTAGGACATTTAATCAAGCACGAATAAGTCTTGCGAGTACTTTTGTACTCACCTAGGTTATTCCTAGAGCTTGCACGTGAGCCGGTGGTCGAAGACTATTTTGACGACGCTTGAGATTGTAGTTTCCTTGGTTAGCTATTCGACTCATGGGATAGGTTGCGACTTTTGGGTCAGCGGCGCCCGATATGCCGCTGTGGGTCTCGCTAAAGCTTCTTCCGCTGTGTTTTATCGTTTTGTTTAATGGATATTTTTCCGGTTATTACCGACAGATGTAAACTTAAATGGGTCCTCAGATGGACGACTAGTAGTAATATCGTATTGCAATGCTCTATTGTGGTATACAAGTTGTTATCCGGGCTGCTCATACACCGTGCGTGAATGATATGAAGTGTATGGGTATGCCGTGAAGGGTTACGGCTGTTCCTCTTATTACTAGGCCGAGCAGGAATCGGTTGAGTGACCCACTGGCTGAGATGCTGTGCTGGCCAGGCAGGGTGTGGGCGTATTCTACCGGGCTTTTGAGCGACCCACTAGCTTCCGAGCTAGGTTAGGGTGTGGGTAGAATCGCCGGGCTCCTCCGACCTTGCTTCGCCTGGTAGAATGTGGGAACGACTCTAATCCTTCACCAAATCAGGGAATTGTATGTGGTTCAGGGAAGTCTAGTCGCTTCCGGCTGGCTTGCGTTGCTCAGGTGTCGGATCACTCCGCCTCGGTGAGTACGGCGCAGGTACTATGCCACCAGGTCGACTGGTCCTTCGGCCCTTGGCGATCATTCGTTCCCCTAATCATATGTAATTCCCGGGTCCGTGACAGCAGAGATCGGGGAACATCCCCAAGGCATCGTCGAGTGCCTCAGTGTCCGGCCAAGGCAGGAAACCACCGGGGCCAGATGTTCAGCCTTCGTCTTCTCCGAGGGTGGCTGCGACTCCATCCCCACGACCTTCTCCCATGTGAGATGGCGCATTTTCGGCCCTGACTTCTGCTCCTCAGCCGGAGGAGCCTTCGGTCCGGGCGCCGACCCGGCTACGTCAGGCTGTGCGGGCCCGAGTTCGGGAGCCTCTGAGGGAGCGGGCCCAAGTTCGGTGGGAACCGCCCCGCCGGATCGCAGGGGCAACCTCAAGCTGCCGACTATGATGGAGGAGATCGACCGTGCTCCGCCTCCTCTGCCGGGCTCCGAATTGGTGATCCAGCCGCTCCGAATTCAACAGCAGACCCCTGGCGGCCGACCTTGACCATCCACAAGATCGACGACGTGCGGGAGGCGGAGGAATGGGAGGAAGCGATGGAGGTCGCCGCCTAACATGGGGAGATGTTGCCGGCCCTGATGAAGATGGCGAAAGAGAGTGCCAACTTGCTGAACGGCACGCTGTGCCCGCTGATGCAGGTTAGACTTTTATCCCTTCACGTTTTTTTCCTGTGGGTGTATCGATGGTGTACCCACTGGGGGACTAGCCCCCGAACCTCCGACCGACTGGGATAGTCAGGCGGAGGATCTTTTTTTTGTGTTTCATAGACTTCACTCCGGGTGCACGATCAGTGCACCCAGAGGGTGTAGCCCCCGAGCCTTTGGTCGACTATGATAGTCGGGCGGAGGGTCTTTTACTTATGTTGTAGATTTTACTCCGAGTGCATGAGCAGTGCACCCAAAGGGTGTAGCTCCCGAGCCTCTACTGTGTTCGAGGGACTGAGGGGAGGGTCTTGACGAATCCTTCCCGGGTGGCTAACTTCTTTTGCCTTTTTGCTTTACAGAAACTGACCCGGCGGTCTAAGGACAAGACCATGTTCCTGCAGGAGCAGCTGGCACGCTTTGACCAACTCGGCCGTCGAAAGGCCGAGTGGGATAAACCTGACAGGGAGTCTCCAGGCGGCCGAAGTGGTGGCCCGGAAGCGGGGCGCTGAGATCACCACCTTGAGGGTGGGACTCTCTCAGGAAGCCACTCGAGCTCAAGGTAAGGAAGCCGAGTCCCTTTTGGTTGCTTTTGTTTTTTCTGCTGACTTGTCTTCGTGTAGCTGCTGACGAGGCCTCGAAGCTCAAGACAGAGCTTGAGGGGATGAAGGCCTTGTTCGGGAACTTGACTCCGCTGAGGACAGGGCCTCCAAGTTTCAGGAGATGCTCATGGCGGAGACAGCTCGCGTGGAGCACCTGGAGGGTGAGGTAGTCATCATGGACGGCAGCCTAAGGCGGGCGCTGGAGGCTGTCGAGATGGTGAACAAGCAGGCCGCCGACTCTCCGCAAGCTGTCGAGGCAGCAGACAAGAGGGCCACAGACTCTGAGGCTGTTAAGCTTTTTGAATCGTGTGCTAGTCGGCTGGGATTCGCTAATTGTTTTGCTTATGCCCTCGCTCTGCCTCTATAGCTTTCAAAAGTCATCTCAAGAAAGTCGGCGAGTTGGCCGAGTCCTTGAAGGCGGCGGGTCGTATCGCCTGCGACGCTCTATGGGAGGATGACCCCGCCCCGGACCAGATGGAGGTGATCACGGAACGTCTTCGGTGGGTGCCAGACAAGGCGAAGTGGCTGCAGTCAGATGCCGTGCGAACCGGGGCCATGCTGTCACTGGCGATGGCCAAGTCTCATTACCCGTTGCTTGACATGGAAGCAATTGGGGAGGGATACGCCACCGACGTCCCCGATGAAGACGTCCTGGAACTGATGAAATCGGTCGAGGGCACGGCTAATTCCCTTATCAACCATGCCGGCCTGTAGAAAAAACACCAGAAGTAGGTCTATCCGAGTGAATTTTGGTTGTGAATACTTTGTGGCAAAGTTTAATTTTAAGTTTTTCGCTCCTTCGCAAAATATCTCGTTCGTGTGCATGTTAGTCCATTGTGTGTGCTCTTGGCGACCCATCGTAGCCTCCCTTGCATTGAGATTAGCCGTGGCCTGTGTCTCGCGTAGCATAGGGTTATGGCGTAAACCGGTAATTGACAGTACAGAGTTTAACGCCGGACTGTATACACAATACTGAAAATAGTTTTTTCAAAGGAGAGGGCCCGAGTGCGTCTGAACGCACCCAGAGGGTATATGAGCCGAGTTCCACTATGCATGGTCGTGAGCATACATAGCGGGCTAGTCAGGAAATCCATGAAGTGTTCCGAATAGAGCAACAAAGAGATCTTTTATCTTATATTCAGAAATAAAAACAGGTGTTAAGCATAGAAGCGACGTAGCTATTCAATGTTCCATGTGTTGGTGATGACGTTGCCCTTGTCATCCTTCAGTCGGTAAGCCCCCGGCTATAACACTTCGGCGATTACGTATGGACCCTCCCAAAGTGGCGAGAGCTTGTGCTTGTCGCTATTGGACTGGACTCGGCACAGGACCAAGTCACCAACGTTGAACGAGCGACTACGTACATGCCGACTGTGATAGCGTCGTAGGCTTTGCCGGTACTTTGCTGACCGAAGGAAGGCAACCTCGCATGCTTCTTCGAGCTGGTCTATGGTGTCTTGTCTTGCTTCTTCTGACTCGGCCTCAGTGTAAGCCCGAATGTGCGGGGATCTGTACTCCAAGTCAGTCGGAAGGACGGCCTCGGCTCTGTAGACCATGACGAAAGGTGTGTAACCGGTTGATCGGTTAGGTGTAGTCCGCAGGCTCCAAAGCACCGATGGCAATTCGGCTGCCCATTTACCCGCGAATTTGCTTAGGCACTAGAAAATCTGAGGCTTGATGCCTTGCATAATCAGGCCGTTGGATCGCTCAACTTGCCCATTGGTTCATGGGTGTGCCATGGCGGTTAAGTCGAGGCCAATATTGAAGCTGTCGCAAAACTGTAGGAAAGAGCTACCAGTGAACTGAGTGCCATTGTCGGTGATGATGCTGTTGGGGACGCCAAAGCGATAGACAATATCCCGAAAAAATTTGGTGGCCTTTTCAGCAGTGATCGTGTCAACCAGCTTGGCCTCAATCCACTTGGTGAATTTGTCGACTGTGACGAAGAGGTGTGTGTAGTCCCCGGGAGCTTTCTTGAGAGGACTAACCATGTCCACACCCCAAACGGCAAAAGGCCAGGTGATCGAGATCGGCTAGAGTGCCTGAGCTGGCAAGTGTGTCTACCGAGCAAAAAATTGGCATCCCTCACAGGTGCGTACGATGTAATCGGCATCTGAAATGGCAGTCGGCCATAGAAACCTTGTCGAAAGGCCTTCCCGACTAGCGATTTAGACGCCGCGTGGTGCCCGCAAATTCCCGAGTGGATATCTTGCAGTAGTTGCTTCCCTTGATCTTGAGTTATGCACCGCTGGAAGATTCTGGAGGTGCTTTGCTTGTAGAGCTCGCCCTCAACCACCACGTAGGCTTTGGCGCGCCTTGCGAGGCGCCGTGCCTTCATCGGATCCGGTGGGAGAGTGTCCCATAGGAGGTAGTCGAGGAAGGGTGTTGTCCAGTCGGGAATGATGACTAGGACCTCTTGTGAATCCTGCCTGGTGCCTTCAAATGTTTTAGGTTGTGGTTCGTCGGTTTCCGGTACCATCTCTGCCTTGATGGAGGGGGTATGCAACTCTTGGAGGAAAACTCCAGCCGGGACGACGTCCCGACTGGACCCCATTTTGGCAAGTGCATCTGCAGCCTCATTGTCTCAGTGGAGGATGTGTGTGATCTCGAGTCCATCGAACTTGGCTTCCATCTTGCGCACTTCCTGGCAGTAGGCTTCCATGGTTGGGTCTCGGCATGACCAATCTTTCATTACTTGCCTGACTACCAGTTCGGAATCTCTACTAGCGAGGAGCCGGCGGATCCCGAGTGAGGTTGCAATGCGTAAGCCATGTAGTAATGCTTCATATTCGGTGATATTGTTGGATGCTGGGAAGTGGATTTGTAGCACATACTTAAAGCGCTCCCCTTTCGAAGAGATGAGCACAATGCCAGCCCCCGCGCTCTGGAGCATTAGTGAGCCATTGAAGTAAAGTGTCCAGTGTTCGAGGTCAATGACAGAGGGCGGGGACTGGACTTCCGTCCACTCGGCCACGAAGTCGGCAAGAGCCTGGGACTTGATAGCCGTGCGGAGGGCATAAACTATGCTGAAAGCCATTAGTTCCATTGCCCATTTAGCGATCCTTCCTGTGGCATCACGGCTGTTGATGATGTCGGCTATTGGGAAGGAACTAACCACCATAATTGGGTGTCCTTGGAAGTAATGGACTAACTTCCGAGATGTGACGAACACCGCGTAGATGATCTTCTATATCTGTGGGTATCATGCCTTGGACTTGGAGAGGACTTCACTGATGAAGTAGACTGGGCCCTGAACCTTCTGGATATGGCCGAGCTCGGAGCGTTCGACCACCAGCACGGTACTGGCCACTTGGATGGTCGCTGCAATGTAAAGGAGCAGTGGTTCGTTGGGCATTGGGGATACCAGCACCGGAGGAGTGGTCAGGAACTTCTTCAAGCCGGCGAGGGCGTCTTGAGCCTTGGGTGTCCAAGTGAAAGTATCTAACTTCTTCATGAGCTTGTAGAGGGGCATGGCCTTTTCGCTGAGTCAGGAGATGAATCGGCTGAGAGCCGCCATGCACCCGGTGAGCCGTTGTACATCCTTGAGGCTTTTTGGTGGCCCCATCTTGATGATGGCATCGATCTTCTTCGGGTTAACCTCGATTCCTCATTCTAAAACGATGAAGCCGAGTAGCTTTCCCGAAGGCATTCCGAACACACACTTTTCTGGGTTGAGCTTTATGTTGAACCGCCTAAGATTAGAGAATGTTTCCCCTAAGTCGATTAGGAGATCTTCTTGCTTCTCGGATTTGACCACCACATCATCGACGTAGGCCTGTACGTTCCTGCTGATTTGCCCCTGGAGGCAGCGCTGTATGCACCGTTGGTACGTAGCGCCAGCGTTCTTTAGCCCGAATGGCATGGAGACATAGCAGAAGGCCCCGAATGGGGTGATGAATGATGTCTTGATCTCATCATCCTCCTTCATCTTGATCTGATGGTAGGCTGAGTAGGCGTCAAAAAGCATAAAATCTCGCAGCCAGCGGTGGAGTCAATCACCTGATCGATGCGAGGTAATGTGAATGGATCTTTGGGACATGCCTTGTTGAGGCTCGTGTAATCAACACACATTCTCCATTTTCTATTTTTTTTGCGAACAAGAATTGGGTTCGCTAACCAGTCGGGATGATACACTTCTTTAATAAAGTGAGCTGTTAGAAGCTTGGCTATCTCTTCTCCTATTGCCCTACGCCTATCTTTAGTGAAGCGGCGCGGGCGCTGTTTGACTAGTTTGGCGTCCGGTCAGACGTTAAGAGAGTGCTCGGCAGCCTCCCTGGGAACTCCGGGCATATCTAAAGACATCCATGCGAAGATGCTCCGGTTGTCCCGAAGGAAGCTGACGAGCGCGCTTTCCTATTTGTCACTGAGCGCAGTCCCGATCTGCGTCGTCTTGGAGGAGTCTTCTGGATCCAGTTGTATTGACTTGGTGTCCCGCGCCGACTGGAACGACGTCGATGCTGAAGCTTTCTTAGCCGGGGATGCCTCCTCGATTACGGCCGACTTGAGGTTGTCAAGCTCGGTAGCAACGATTTGGGCCGCGGCGAGGTTGCAGTTTTCTAGATCACACGTGTAAGCGTGGTGGAAACTACTGTGCACCGTTATTATCCCGTGGAGACCCGGCATCTTGAGCTTTAGGTAGACATAGATGGGGACAGCCATGAATTTGGCGTAGCAGGGACGCCCCAGGATGGCGTGATATGACCGTGGGAAGTCAACGACCTCGAAGGTGAGAGTCTCGGTCCGAAAGTTGTCAGGGGTGCCGAAAGTAACGGGCAGGCTGACCTGCCCGAGTGGACTTGCCATCTTGCCGGGCACGACCCCATGGAAGGGTGCACCGGTGGGCTTGATCTCCGAGCGGGAAATCTTCATGTCATCCAAGGTTTTGACGTAGGGAATGTTTAGACCACTCCCTCCATCCATGAGGACTTTGGTAAGGCGGACGCCGCAGACGATTGGGTCCACCACCAAAGGGAACCTGCCTGGATGAGATATGTAGTCAGGGTGGTCCGAGCGTCCGAAGGAGATTATGGACTCGAACCACCGGAGGTACTGTGGCATAGCCGGCTTGACTGCATTGACCTCACGGTCCGTGATCTTCTGACGTCGTTTAGACTCATAGCCGTTGGGACCACCGAAGATCATGAGACACGAGCCTCTTTAGGGAACTCATCACCCCCATCCGGAGGAGGCTCCTTTTTGTTCTGGTTGGGGATGAAAGGCTTGTTCACATTCTTTAGGAGATTGCAGTCGCGCGTGACATGATTGGATTTTCATCCATGGAAATGACACGGCTGACTCATCATTTCCTCAAAAGTCACGTTGCTACGCGGAGGACGTCGCTGCGGGGTGCGTTCAGCTGCAGCAACGAAATCTCCATCCTTGCGCTTTCGATGTTTCTTCCTGGATGACTCGGGATGAGCGTCCCTCCTGGTGGACTCGGGAGCCTTGCCCTTTCCCTTGTGGTCCTTAGTCGCACTTCGGATGGCTTCTTTACTGGTGGCGAAGTTGTTGGCAATGTCGAAGAGTTCGTGCGTAGTCTGAGGATCTTTATGTGCGATCTTGTGGATGAGGTCGGTGCTTCGAACACCTTTGGAGAAGGCGGTGATGACGTCTCCTTCTCAGACCTCGGGCAGAGAGTTCTTCTTCTTGGAGAAGCGCTGGATGTACTCTCTGAGAGTATCACTTGCCTCTTGCATACAACTGTGGAGGTCCCACGCGTTCCCAGGCCTATTGTAGGTGCCCTGGAAGTTGTTCACGAAGAGGGTCTCATGATCGGTCCATGACCGGATGCTATCTCGGGGCAGGCTGGTGAGCCAGGCTCGAGCCGAGTCGGCTAAGAACAGGGGTAGGTAGTGGATCGCGACATAGTTGTTACCACCGTTGGTCCTACACGCTGTGTGGTAGTCAGCCAGCCAGATGTCCAGCCGAGTTTCGCCCGTGTATTTGTCGATGTCGGTGATCCGGAACCCTGACGGGAAGATGACACTGCGGATTTGGGGACCGAACACCTTCGGGCCCACGTACCCCATGCCCGAGGGTGTGGGGGAACATCCACGGCTAGTAACAGTGCGCTCGCTGTTATCGCCGTGGTGGTCGGAACGGTAGTCCCTTTCGGGATCCCGTCGTGCTTCTCGTCTAGCATTGGGGGGTTCCGCACATTGCGATCTGGACCAAGTCGGCTATGAACTGACCCGGCATGGTGATCATTTCTGTCCGCGCCTTGTTGGGCATGGTTTCTTGCGGCAAGGGTGTCCCACGCGTCATGATTCAGGCCGAGTCGGTTGTGAACCACTCCAGCCGGTCGGGGTGTGCATGCTGATCCTCCGCAGCTGGCAAGTCTCTTAGCGGGGGTGCACCGACCCCTGGCGCCCGCGGAAGAGGCTGTGCGATCCTCGAAGACAGCTGTCTGTTGGAGGGCGGCTTCCTCCATCAGGATCCGGAGCCGTCGGAGCTCGTCGTGACCAGGGGTGCCTTCAGGAATATTGATGGCACGTGCCGCCACCGTAGCGGTGACGATATTGTGACTGGGAAGCGGGAATATCAGGACACCATCCCTTTCACGCATGCAAAATGCGTTATGGACCTGGCGCCCGCGATCTCACATGTCCTCATTACGTTCTCTTTCTTCATGCTGGCGGGTCAGCGTGGTTAGCTGTTCGGCCAACTCCTCTTCCTTGGCAAGAAGGCGGAGCCGAGTAGCGGCTAGCTGATCTGGAGTCTGCTCTAGAACGAGGATGGGCCGGTCATCGTTATCAGTCGGTGCATCCTGGTCGGCCATGAAGACCTCCCGGGAAGGATGATGACTCCCTGAGCTCTCGAAGTCGTCTGAGTTATACTCAAGGACGGGCAAGAGAGAATCAATGGCTCCAACCAATCAGGATCTCTGCTCGATAGGTGGGAACCCATTTTCAAACAGCAAATCCTGTGTCAGCATGACCTCACCCCTGGGGAGAGGAGCCAACGGTACGGACTCGGGAGCGAGTCCAAGTGAGAGTGTTGATGAGGCCTCCATTGTTCGGCGAGAAGCTGAGTCGCAGAGGTGAAGCTTGCCGAATTGACCGGTGATGAAGTCCAGCTTTCCAAATCGAAAAAGCTGGCCTGGATCAGGAGAAGCGTCCAGGGAAGCGAATCGCATGATGCTGCCCGGAACAGAACCACCATTGTTGACGAAGAAACCCATCTGATCAGACGGATCTATGCGCACAGCCCCTACCTGGCGTGCCAACTGTCGGAGTATAATTCCAGCAATACTAAATATGGGGTAGCGTGAGCACAACAGATCTAGATGGGTGCACACGGGAGACAAAGATTATACAGGTTTAGGCCCTCTCGGAGAGATAATACCCTACGTCCTGTGTTTGGTGGTTGTATTTCTTGAATCCCGTATGAGAATATGTGTATGAGAGCTTGCTTGAGCTTACTTCCACTTCCCCATCAGGGGATCCCTACCGGGCCTTATATAGGCGACCGAGGTAGGGTTACAAGAGTCCTGACTAGCTTATAGATTGGTTTCCTAATCGGTTACAACAGAATCCAGGATTACCAGATATGTTCTTATCTCTGTCTTGTACTCCAAGTCGATGAGGTCCCCCCGTGTAGAAGTCGGACTCTGAGTAGTCGGCCCGGCCCACCCTATGCTCAGAGGGCCGGATTCGTCCGTCCTGACGATACCCGGGTGCCATGTCATCGTCCAAAGGGTAGTGCCGGTAATCTTCAATTGGGAGGTTAAGAACTATGGGGATAATTCCTTTCAAGTTGTGTTTCCTTCAAAGGTAGAGCTGCAGCGGGTCATCAATTTTAGAGGATTCAAAGCTAAATCGAGGGACAGGGTTTTTGTCAATGTTGGAGAGTGTTGTGCTTTGACTAAACCTAAGTATCATTTGCATAAGGTGTGGGTTCAAATTTATGGGGTTCCGTCGGAGATTAGAGATTACTTATCCTTGTGGGCTATTGGCTCAATTATTGGAGTTGCACATGATGTGGACATCGTTAGTACTCGAAAGACCGAGGTAGCTAGACTTCAAGTGGCTGGCATGGACCTGGCAAAGATACCTCCTAATATGGATATTGTCATGGATGATTGTCTATATGAGATTTATTTATGTGAGCAAGCTAGTATTGGAGGGGGTGGAGTTGGTAACAAGGATGAGCAGGAGGTCGATAAAAATCCCTCATCCCAACATGACAAGAACATGATGGATGGAAATAATAAACGGGAAAAAAGTGAGACGGTAAATAGTGTGAAGGCTATGGAGTGTGAAGTGCCGTCCAATGGGGCGACAACAGTGCCAGTGCAACAGGCAATGTGGCTTATTCCTTTCTCTTCCAAGCCTCGGTATGCTGGCCTACAAGTTTTTCAGACAAGTGATGAAGGTACAGGGAAGTTCAATGCAGCTTTAGCTAATGAATCGCAGGCTTTGGGGCAGTGGTCTGATAGCAGTTTGGCTGATGTTGGAGTGGCAGTTGAAGGGGCTATGAGGGAAGGAATTCAGCAGTCTTTGCCGTGTGGCTCAACAGCAGCTAATGAAATTAATTCTCCTGCTATGCCATGTGGTTCTGCATCAGCTAATGCAGGCCTTTCTCCTGCTAGACCGTGTGTGTCTTCATCAGCCAATGAGGGGCTGTTTCCTGATGTATGTTTGCCTGTGAATGTCCCTGTGGCTGAGATTGGGTCGCCTCCTGGTCAGCTCCTTGCCGGCCAGCTCAAGGTGCAGCCGGCTGGTCCTCTGGAGATGTCTCGAGGACGACGGAGTGGTCGGCAGAATTCAGTTCGCAATGGTGCAATCCCATCTGATGAGGACTCCATGAAAAAGGCTATGCATCAGAAAGGTATCCAGAAGTTGGACACACCAGTAGGTAGGCCTACCCCTCTGCATAATTCTTTTATGGCATTTTCTGATTCTGCTATAATATCTAAAGTCAAGTCGGTGGGAATAAAGTTGGGTAGTTCTCAAAAGGAAATAGATTTTCTTTGAAATCATTAAAACAGTTAGAGGTGGATCGTTGGTCTTTAGTAAGAGAACTAGTATGGTTCAAATTGAGGACAACCTTAGTGTTCAGGATGAAACAGGAAGGTATCAATTCTACCTTACTTACTTCATATTGTGGGGATTTGACGGATGAGGTCACAGCGGATTGGGAGGGGATTTTATGTACTGATCTTTTTGCAGTGCCTCGCAATAAGAAAGTTGCGTCCCGGTGGATAAAGGCCAAGAACGGGAGGGCACAAACAACGTCTGGTCATAGTAGGTCTCGATGAAAGGCATTTTTTAGAATAGCAGAGATCTTAATTAAGGACTTAGCTAAAGATCGTTATATTGCGGAGTTGGTTAAGGAATATCAATTGGATTTCCTGGCCTTGCTTGAGACTGGAAAATCTGATTTTTCCAACGCTTGTCTTCAAAACCTCAGCGGAGGTTTAGACTATATGTGGAGGTTTAGACTATGTGTGGCATTGCTTGAGACCAGTTGGACGGTCCAGTGGTATTTTGCTTGGTATTAATTTAGCGATTTTTGATGTTGGGTCTATTGTTGTGGCGATTTTTTGTGAAATTTCACAGTCGCAATAAATGTGATGGTTTCAAATGGATCTTGGTGGCTGTATATGGGGCTGCCCAACCTCAGTATAAGGACTTTTCTTTATCGGAGTTAGTTCGCTCTTGTTGGTTGGAAACTTCCCCGATATTGATTGGGGGAGATTTCAATATTTTGTGACAAATGGAGGAGAAAAGTAACGATAGGTATGACCCAAGATGGCCATTCTTATTCAATGCTATAATTGACAGCTTAGATTTGATAGAGATTTTGTTGTCTGGTCGTAAATTCACTTGGGCAAATAACTTAGATGTGCCAACATTTGAGAAACTTGATAAGATTCTTATGAGCACTGAGTGGGAGATGAGATATCCGCTGTTCACGGTTTCTACTTTGGAAAGGTTTTGATTGGACCATACTCTGTTGTTCTTGAATATGGAGGCGGCAACACATAATACACGGTAGCCGCTTTTCAAATTTGAGTTAAGTTGGCTCTCGCAGGATGGGTTTAAAGATTTGGTGGCGATAGTGTGGCGTGCGGAGCAACGGGGGTACTCGGCCTTGAGCAATGGCAGAATAAGATTTGACATTTAATACAGTTTCTCCGTGGTTGGGTGTCACATCCTAGTTTTCTACAACCCAAAAATCCGGTGACGATGTATAGTACGGTATCCCGTATTATAGGAAGTATCCGTATGTAAATCCCTGGATTACCGGAAGGTACTGCGTACTCAGTAAGGATCCCAGGACGATAAGGTAACCCCTCGTAAGGAGGGAAGATATCCCTTAAACTAGGAAGTCTATCCCGAGGTTTAGGGAACCCAGAGTCCTACCCGGGCGTAAGTCCCTGCATGGTACGACTAGATGAACCCCCTATAAAAGGGTCAGCAGCCCCATAGGGGAGGACAGGTTCTCTTAGATCCTAGAAGCCCTAGCGATTCCACGAGAAGACCCGCTACCTCGAAGGAGTCGAGTTTAGCGGGATTAGCCGGATTAGTCTACGATTAGGCCTAGGATAGCCACTAGCATACACCCCTATTGTAAAGACATTTTCTCCAATCAATATATAAGAACAGGACGTAGGGTTATTATCCTGAGGGAGGCCCGAACCTATATAAAAAAGGATTGTCCCCTGCTGTCAGATCTCTTGGCCGGCCTTGTGCCCTAGAGGTCCCTACCCCCCAGTATCATTATTCCACGGATACCATAAGATCGCCGATTCACCGATCGTCGACAGATGGCACCGACCGTGGGGACCTCTCCGGCCCAAGCCGTCCAGGAAGAATCAAAGTTGGCAGGACGCACAACAAGTCGCGATCAGCTCCTTACGCCGACTGCACAGCCCTCGTCGGTCCGACCCGAGGAGGAAGAAGCAGTCCCGGTGGGGAATCCGATCGCTCCCACGCGCTGTACTGGGTACTCAGACCGGGGCTTCTACGACAACTTTGGCCCTATGGATCCGTACCCGGTAACAGACCACGTGGATTTCGGAGAATACTCCCCTGATTCGGATTGCGAAGTAGATCGCTTCAGGGCCGAATGCGCCAGGGCCTTCGACGGGAAGTTGGTATTAACCGACAACCTCCCGGCAGGAACGACCAGCCCAATGGTCGGAATTTCACCTGTAAACTCTGATTGTCAGAACGATCATGATCCCACCCACATCATGTCCGATGAGGACAATGCGATGGAGTGTGAATATACCTCATCTAACCAAGGACCTCGAGTGGTTCTCGCGATCGATGATGACCGCAAAGAGCTCGAGGACCAAGATCACCCCGGGGGCTTACAACGACGCAGTACGATGGCCACTCCCCCCAGGAACGGGGATTTGCTTGCGGCTGCTGAAAGAACTCCTCTGGGTACAAGGGACTACGTATCCCGCATGGCTCAAAGACTCGCCGAGGTGCGTAATCTGCTGTCACGGCCACCGGCAGCGGATCTATCGACACCTGCAGGTATGCAATGGTTAGAACGGCTAGGGGCTGACCTCCAAGAGGCTCAGGACCAAGCCAAATCTTCCCGAGCTCAGTCGGTGACACGCAGTTCCACTCGGGCTAAAACCCCTTCTCAGCCGGAAGAACTCGAACGAGAAGGACGACACCCTAGGAACAGGTCTCCTCGCGAGAGCTACCCGTCGACCTCTGAGACCAGCTCAACAGGCGCCGACACCAAAGGCGCCAGCAAGAGCAATAGCCCCCTTGGAAGGAACAAACACAACATGCCAACGTCCGTGGTCGATCTCCGACCTCGAACAGTGGCGAGAATGCGCCTTATCGGGGTGCCTTCAGTGGATGCCAAGCGTTATCCCAGGAGCTCCGACAGGTACGATGGCCTTCCCGTTTCAAGCCCAGATCCTTGGAATCGTATGATGGCACCACGAATCCAGTGGAATTCCTGCAGATCTACACCACTGCGATCGAGGCCGTGGGTGGGGATGAGAAGGTTATGGCCAACTATCTCCCTACCGCTCTCCGAGGAGCCGCCAGGACATGGTTGACGAACCTACCCCCTGGAAAAATCCGTTCATGGGGACAGCTTTGCGACATGCTTCTCGGGAACTTCCAAGGTACCTTCCCACGAACTGGTCGAGTCAACGATCTATTCCTAGTCGTCCAACGACCAGACGAGACGTTCAGAGAGTTTACCAAGAGGTTTAGTGCTATCCGCAACACTATATATACCGGAAATAACAGACTCGGACGTCATCCACGCCTTCACTCGGGGTAGCAGAAACGAGATGTGCACACACGACTTGATCATGCGTCCGCCGAAGACCACAAGACAGCTCATGGACCTGGCCGAAAAGGCTGCCTGTGCGGAGGAAACCCTGCGATACATCAAGCAGCAGCGAGGCAGGTCGACCAACTCTCCCCTCCGAGCAACGGATGATTCAAGAAAGACCAAACGCAAGAAAAAGTCCTCCAGAGGGAACAAGGAGAAAAGGGCCAAAGCCGATGAGGTAATGACCGACATCTCCGAGAAGCGCACCTGGTGACCCCGTCCCAAGGACAAGCCTACCAATTCCTCTGACAAGTCATCCAAGCCCTGGTGTGACTTCCACCAGACCGACTCGCATGATCTACGTCAGTGTCGCATCTTCAAGAAATACCTTAGGAAAGAAAGAGAGAAGTTCTATGAGGAAAGCCCTCAGGTCGCCAATAACGGTCGGGACACGAATTCCGACGATGATGACTCCACCCTTGAGCCTTTCCAGGGGCATGTCAGAGCAATCGAGCACATATTCGGGGGCTCGACCTCCTATGAGTCGAAAAGACAATACAAGGCGATCGCCCAAGAAGTCCTTGCGAGTATACCGCAGGTCCCTCGGGCGGTCAAGTGGTCTGAGGTCATGATCTCTTTCGACCAGACAAACTGTCCCGAGAATTGTGTTCGATCGAGACGATATCTGATCGTTGTCAAACCAACGATCAACAACTGCCGAGTAGGCCGAGTGCTGGTAGATGGAGGAAGCTCCCTCAATATCCTATTTGCCAACACCCTCGATGCAATGCAGGTGCCACGATTATCTGTTCAAAAGGTAACCCAAGCATTCCACGGTATTATCTGGGCTCATCGGCTACGCCGATTGGGCAAGTCACGCTCCCGGTTACCTTTGGTACACTGGAGAACTTCGGAACAGAGAAAATCCTGTTCAACGAAATCGATTTCGAAACAGCATACAATGCCATCCTTAGGCGCCTGACTCTGGCCAAGTTCATGGCAGCAACGCACTATGCATACCAGTGCATAAAGATGCCTGGCCCGAAAGGCGTCCTCATGATAAAGAGCTCCTCCAAAGAAGCACTTCTCTGCAACAAGCGCAGCCTCGACCTCGCAGAACAGCATCAACTCTCTAGTCGAGACACCAACGTTACGGCACGCGCCTCCACGTCATTAAGACCCCCGCCGCAACTACGAGTGACAACTTCAGAAAGTACCCCCTCCAAGTCAGAGAAAAAGTTCCACGACTAAAACCGGAACTGGGGGGAAAATAGGGCCTTCTCCTCAGCTAAAACCGGAACTGGGGGGAAAATAGGGCCTTCTCCTTAGCTGGACGACGGTTCCACAGGAGAAGCCGCCCGATCCAAGTCACTTGTAATAGCAGCTAAAAGGTTGGGTCCCCTAGAGAGTCCTCCATGAAAGCATCCTCGATAAGACTCCATGGCCATCACCTCCTCATCAGCGAATTCCCAAGTTCTACTAGCTCCAGCCCTGAAGATCGTCAAGCTACGAACAAATCGATGATAAGACGCTCCGGGCGCCGCCGCCCAGCACGCGCAGTCAACAAAGTTTCGTCAGTGGGTCACGACAAAAGGATGCGAGTCTCTAGTACAACCAGCGACAAGCTGAAGGAGGAGGGGACGGCTTACTTTATTTTCTCTAAAGTTCCCTAGAATGCCTACTTTTCTTACAGTAGTTTGTAAAGGACACCGTTTTTATATATCAAGTTTTTCTAGTTAGATATTTATTTTTTCGGACTACCTATCCGAGAAACTTCTCAAATAAGACAGTCGAGGGCTAGATGAGTATATGGCGAATTGGTGTACACATACGAGTACTAATTTTCTCAACCTGCGCGAAGGGAAAAGGTTCCGCACTACAACCATCAGGGACGCAAGAAAAACCCCTTAATGTGTCTGCAGGTGACAGGGGAAGCCACTGAGCCCCCCACCTGACCAGACCTAAGGCCTGGTCGACTAAGCTCCCTGGTTCCGTAGTAACGTTCCTCGACCTCGAGTAAAGGAAGGAAAAAAAGGTATGAGTATGACTAGACCAACGGAACCCATACGATCATTCACGTCCTCAACTACTTTGAACAGAAGGCATCGCGGGTAGCAGGGCAAAAACGTGGGATTTACTGGCCTATGTCTAGTACCTCTTCAGCAAAGGAACACGAGTTGTCGCTACGACCAGGAAAAACTGTATGAGGACCCCTTATCGTGTTTACTGATGACGAGGAGCCATGGAGCCCTCCATCCGACTAAACCGAAGGTCTGGTCAATCGCAGTTCGCGGTAAAAAAGGCACGACTCGAAGGTCCTAAGTCAGGGGAAAAACAACAGGTTCGACTATGTCCACGACAAGCTCCGCGTACGACAAGCATTTCACAGAGTAGCAAACACTTTAAAAAGAGCCTAGGTTTTCAGAAAATGAAAACACACAAGATTAATTGCACAGTTACTGACAATTATCTGTTACAAGCTCCTACTCTACTTAGTCAAATTGGACGCCTGGACTCGATCTCCGAAGGCATCCGCCGCATCCTGCATAGCATCGAGGAGCTCCTCTCTACCGGCTGGCAGATCGGTGGCTAGGGCCTTCAGCGACAAGTCCGGGTGCTTACACCGGAGAAGAGCCAGGACAAAAGCCAAGGCGCCCCGCACGCCCTGCTGGAGCTCATCCTCAAGAAGCTTCTCGAGAAGGGGCTTCAACCGGGAGACTGACGCCACGAGTTTCGCCAACCGAGTAGAAGGCGGAGAACTGGGGAAGACGGCAACTCCAACTTCGATAAGTGCCTTCTTGAGCGTGCCAAGGGCGCGCTCGAGATCCCCTCCAATTTTCCCGCATAGGCATGGCTCCTTTGCAGGGAAGACTCCGCTTCTGACAAGTGGGCCTTTGAAACCCAGAGCTCAGCCTCAGCCTTCTCCCCCTTCTTCTCGGCTTCTCGAAGGCACTTCAGCAGCCCCTCCTTCTCCGCGCGCCAGTTCCCAGACTCCTCGAGGAGACTCTCCAGCTCGGATTGAGCCTTCTCGAGCGGGGGAAACCGGGAAAGGGTGACCTAAAGACAACAAGGTTAGTATTAAGTACGTTATGCTTTTATCACTAACACTTCAAAATTACCTGTAGCAGAGCTGTCAAGCCGACGCCCTCCGGCACCGAGGGCCCCGCCGCCAAGGGCTCAACCCGCGCGACCAGCGCCGGTGCCGGCCTTGGCGCCAAGGGACGATCCTCAATGGCCTCCTCTGCCGGGATGCCAGCTGGGAGGATGGTGACCCTAGTCGGAGGGACTTGGAAGTCAGTTCATCATGAAAGCAAGAAACAGAAGGAACTCCGAAAAAGGGCCACAAGGAAACAAAGTTACCTTGTGCGCTTCGCCTGAGGAAGAAATCCTTTGGACGAAGTGTCAGGGCCTCGCTTTTCAGCAGAGGCCGGCAGCATCTTCCCCTTTGCCGTTGCCACCTCTTCCTTATGAGTAGTCGAGGGAGGAGGCGACGGCTCTCGAGGGAGAATGTCGCCCGCTTCATGCTGCCCGAGAAGCCACTCCTGTTAACCTAGTTGGGGGGAGCACGGAGAAGTACTAGTCGGGCAGGAGTTCTAACCTGAGGTTGAGGGTCTGGCGGAGGAGAAGAAGTCCGGGTGTGGGGTTCTGCCCGAGTGTCCTCCACCATCGCCTCGGCCTCGGATGGACCTCCAACTCCCTCTTCGGGGGTTGGCCTGGTCTCCCCAAGGACCTTGACGTCCTCATCCTGGACGGGGGCCCCAGCTCTCTCGGCCTTTGAGTCAGGACCTCCGCGGCCTACTCGCTGCGGGAAAGAACCCGAAGGTAATTAGTATTGCCGCTTAGATGATGAAGCACCAGACAAGGTAAAAGACTTCCAACTTACCGAAAGGATTTCTCTTTGTTTGTCGGGGTTGAGCCTCAGAATAGGCAGTGGCACTTCAGTCCGCCCGCCCTGGGGGGATTGCTCGAATAGATTGCTCAATCTATTCTGGAGCTCCTCGGGGGACAGATCTATGCAATCTAAAGAGATCAAAAAACGAGTTGGAAGTCATGTCGACTAGCATAACACAGGAAGGTAAAGGTACCTACCGGTGTCAAAGTCCCTTGACTGGTCTTGCCTCTCTGGGGCTATCCAGGCGGGCTGGATCCTCAACCAAAGAGGGCTGATGCACTGCTGAAGGAAATCATCTGCGACAACCCACGCCAACAAGCCTTTGGCGGTGAGGTTGGTGATGTCATCGACGAGGACCTTGAGTTGCTTGGTCTCCTTCGGGGCTTCTACCCAGCACTTCGCCGGGAAAGGAGCCAAGTCTCGGTAGTTGATCCCGGAGAGAGGTGGGGGCTGGCAGTAGAACCACCTCGAATGTCAGCCCGACCACGATGACTTCTAGGAAGAGGGAATGCAGGCATCCTTCTTTCCTTCCCGAAGTCGGAACCCGGCGCCGCCGATGATTCCTCCGCCGCTGACCTTCATCCGGTGGAGGTTGTAGAAGAACCTCCACAGCTCCAGGCTCAATCGGATGCCGAGGTACGCTTCGCACAGGTGTGCGAAGACTGCCAGCATCAGAACCGAGTTCGGGTTGAGATGAATCAACTCGATCCCGTAGAACTAGAGCACGAGGAGGAAGAAGTGCAACGGTGGGTACTGGAATCTGCACCGGAAGAAATCCACGAAGACGACGACCCAGTCCGTGTCTGGGCTAGGAACCGTCTCCTTCACGGCCTCCCGGAAAGGCACGAACACCTCTGGAGATTTGCTCCCCTGAAGCATCCCCCGACGACTTCTTGGGCTCGGGGGACTTCTTCGTGACGCTCTTTTTGCCCATTTCTTGCCAGCTGATCGGAGATGATGGAAGCGGAAGAGGTTTTTTGGCAAGGGCGCGAGGAGCAAGACGAGGGGGGCAAGAAGGCTAAGGAATAGAGAGTACGGGCAAAAAACCCCAACTCTTGGTTTCTTAAAGGAGTTTCAAATTTTTGCCTGACCAAGCACGGTTAACAGCACGATCTGTTCCATCGCATTTAATGCGAACAGTTGCTTTTCCCGCATACGAGACGTTGCACGAGAAAAAGAGGGTCTGGCAAACCCACGACCCCGACAAGCGCACCGTGTTACGGCTAACGTCAGCTGCACAATGGCGCAGATAAAGGAAAGATTCTTCATCACCACATGAATTTTCTGCCACGACGGTTTGGTTTTCCAGAAATCCGCCAGGCAAACTCATGTCCGTGATCGACGGATCGGATCGACTCGGAAAATCTTTGGATTTCTAGGGTTTATTCCGGTAAAAAACTATCACGACTACTCAGTAGAGATTGAACCTACTCGAGAAAGTTATCGATAAGGAACACCCGGCTCGCCTACTCGGAGCTGCTCCCCGAGAAGGGCAGATTTTCTACAGACCAGTCATGAACTCACTTCGAGTACTAATGGGGGGCTTGACGATGTATAGTACGGTATCTCGTATTATAGGAAGTATCCATATGTAAATCCCTGGATTATCGGAAGGTACTGCGTACTCAGTAAGGATCCCAGGACGATAAGGTAACCCCTCGTAAGGAGGGAAGATATCCCTTAAACTAGGAAGTCTATCCCGAGGTTTAGGGAACCCAGAGTCCTACCCGGGCGTAAGTCCCTGCATGGTACGACTAGATGAACCCCGTATAAAAGGGTCAGCAGCCCCATAGGGGAGGACAGGTTCTCTTAGATCCCAGAAGCCCTAGCAATTCCACGAGAAGACCCGCTACCTCGAAGGAGTCGAGTTCAGTGGGATTAGCCGGATTAGTCTACGATTAGGCCTAGGATAGCCACTAACATACACCCCTATTGTAAAGATGTTTTCTCCAATCAATATATAAGAACAGGACGTAGGGTTATTATCCTGAGGGAGGCCCGAACCTGTATAAGAAAGGGCTGTCCCCTGCTGTCAGATCTCTTGGCCTTGTGCCCTAGAGGTCCCTACCCCCTAGTATCATTATTCCACGAATACCGTAAGATCACCAATTCACCGATCGTCGACATCCGGGCTTACAAAAAAATTTCACGTTAATAAAATACTTAAGTGCAATCAACTAAGAGTTTCCGTCAACACTTTCTTAACTAAACCCTAGCATGGTCACGCATATACGCTACCTGTGACCATAACACCTTTTTCGCCATTTGGGTTTTCTTGGTGTTCTTGGAACATGTCATGTTTTAGAGTGCATGTGCATACAAATCACATCTCAGCTTATACGCCGTATACGGCAACCTTAATGTTCCCCTTCCACCCTGCCTCGACCTCCGTTCTCTCTCTAAGCCATAGCAACCTTCAATTTCTCCCCAATCTCCCTCCACTCCTTCCCATCTTCTCAATCAAGCCGTTGCCACTGTTATGAAAATGCCAAGCCACCCGAGCGTCAATTGACAAAGCCAACCTCGCTGCTCCATTCCCCTTCTCTCACTGAACCGAGCGCCGTCTCCAATTTCCAGAGAAACCAACTATAGCCTAAACACCCAAATCGCTCGCCGGAGCATCGGCCGCCGGCATCTTCACTGACGGGACCTGCTTGAGCCATGGTCAGGCTAGCTGACCAGTGGGCCCACCCGGCGACACTAACCCGAACCGGTAAGCAAGCCGCAGGCCACCGACAGGGGGCCCTGTCCTTCCGTGAGGCCTAGTAGTAGGGCAGGTAGCCACGCCCATTGAGTTTTCCGCACTCCTTAGCAAAGTGTATTTCGATCTGGTGAAAGCGTAAAACCACCTGAAAACTGGTTTTCCTTTTTAATCAGTAACGATTCTGTTCGGTTCATCCGGTTCACCTAGCTCCCAACCGATTCTTCCAACTCTTCTTCTGGCTCTGGCAAGTTAGAAATAATTCTCAACTTTTGATTCAAATGGAATTTCAAAATTTGAACCCATTTAATTAAAATAGAAAAGAATAGGTAGGGAGCTTGTTTTTCCTTTTCCTTAATTAACATTCGTGCTGTATATATAATCCTAGAATGCCCAAAGCACAAAAGATAGAGTATTTTTTAAAATACTTTAGAACTTCTAATCTAAAGGAACTAAGGATCCCAAATAATTCTAGATTAGGAATCGTTAGACCTAAGTTAGCTTTCGAGGAGGCAATATCATTTCATGTGATTTATAGTGTAGTTAAAAATCGAAACGATGTCCAGGAGCTATCAAGTGTAGTTCCAACATTTTTAACCGTGACTAATATTTTCTAAACATTAATCTTGAAATAAACATATGCTCCCTGAAAACCCTAAAACACTAACTCACCCCCACATATCGAGCAACTCATCGTACCGGCACCATTTCATAAGCACATCATGATTTCTCGGATTTTATTTGGATCTTCCGTGTATGGTTGTTTATTCGACGCCTTTGTCGTGTAGTTGACGGAGTGACCTACGTTCGCAAGGAAGATCTAGAGACAACTCCATCCCAAAACCAGGACCAAGAATCGCCAGGCAAGCTCCTCCTTCTTTGATCATGTTGAATCCCATGTTTGCGAAATAATTATTTTGTTTGCAAAACATGCATGCTACATGTTATAAACTGGTATTTATGTAGCAATAGTTATGTCTGATATGATTGAAACCCTAGGCCGACCCTGTTTCCTTGTCGCCCTAAGGACTATGGATTCTAAAGAAATTACCGGAAACCTAGATGTAGTATATAAATCTGTACATGGCTTAGCCCCGCCGTAGAAAAGAAAACTAGGTTTTCGCAAAAAGAAAGAATCCCCAGAAATCTCGAATGAGAAACACTTGGGATGGACCGCTGTGACCGACAGAGGTGAAGTCATGGTATAATTCACGGGTTGGGATGTCTCTGAAAGGAGTTTTCAAAACCAAAAACAAAATGGAGATGTTTTGGATCCGGGTTAGAAATGAAGGGTGACATGCAGGAAGTGTTCTACAGGCGAGGTAAGACCCAGCGTGGCTCTTGTAGTCCATTTAACCGGATGAGGTGTGAAGTTTTTCACAGATCATTTAAGGACCGAACCTAAAGTGCCGCTAAACCAGGTTTACCCCGTACGTCCACATGTCCTATGTGGGAAGGACTTGGCTTATTACCCCGTCGAGTACTAGTGTCTGGACCTGTGGGCAGTAGGAAGTATGTGACTAGATGGATTGTGATCTCTAGAGAGCCTCTACCGCATGGCGTAGGGAGTTGTTCGACACAAAGACGAGTCCACTTTGGGTTATGTGTCAGGAAGCGCTGAACATAAACGAAACTGGGTAGATCTCTTCTAGCGGGTCTGATGATGAATAGTAGGGTATCCCGCGTATTAGGGGTATCCGTGTACAGTTCCCCGGGACTTTAGGAAGGTTCAACATATCTGATAAGGGTCCCCGGACGATAAGGTAGCCCCTCTAAGGGAGGGAAGACTCCCCTTAAACTAGTAAGTCAATCCCGACGTTTAAGGAAGCCAGAGTCCTACTCGGGCATAAGTCCACGTCCAGTACGATCCTGGGAACCCCCTATATAAGGATCAGCAATCCCATAGGGGAGGGGAGGTCTTTTCTAGTCGCAGCATAAGCAGGATAGGATCTCAGGAGGTGAAGCCCTAGAAGACCCGCTGCCTCGAAGAAGTCGAGCCCGGCGGTTTAGCTAGATTAGTCTACGATTAGGCCTAGGGTAGCCACTAACATACATCCCCCTTTGTAAAGCGTGTTCTCCATCAATATATAGCAACAGGACGTAGGGTTATTATCCTGAGGGAGGCCCGAACCTGTATAAAAACGGCTGTCCCCTGCTGTCAGAGCTCCTGGCACTTGGGCCCTAGAGGTCCCTACCCCCCAGTAATCATCATTCCACGAATACCGTAAGATCGCCGATTCACCGATCGTCGACAGATGGCGCCGACCGTGGGGACCTCTCCGGACCAAGCCGTCCAGGAAGAATCAGAGTCGGCAGGACGCGCAACTAAGCGCGATCAGATCCCAGCGCCGTTTGCACAGCCCTCACCGGCTTTGACCGAGGAGGAAGCAGCAAACCCGGCAGGAAAACCGATCGCAATCTCGCCCCGTACTGGGTACTCGGACCAGGGCTTCTACGACAACTTTGGCCCTATGGACCCGTACCCGGTTACGGATCGAGTGGATTTCGGAGAGTACGCCCCTGGAGAGGACTCAGATGGCGAAGCAGATCACTTCAGAACCGAGTGCGCCAGGGCCTTCAGCGGGAAGTAGGTATTGAACGACGACTTCCCAGCAGGGACGACCAGCCCCATGGTTGGAATTTCTCCTGCAAATTCTAATCGTGAGAGCGATCAAGATCTTACCCACGTCACGTCCGAGGAGGACAACGTGATGGAATACGAGTACACATCATCCAGCCAAGGACCTCGAATGGTACTCGCGATCGACGATGGTCAAGAAGACCTCGAAGATCATAATCTGCCCGGGGGCTCACAGCAGCACAATGCAATGGCTGCCTCCCACATGAATGGGGGCTTACCCGCCGCCGGGGAAAGAACTCCTCGCCAGAACGGAGACCTGCCTGCCGCTGTGGAGAGATCCCCCCGGGAACAAGGGAGTACGTGTCCCGAACTGCTCGAAGACTTGCGGAAGTGCGCAATCTGCTGTCACAGCCTCCCGTGGTGGATTTATCGACACCCGCGGGCGTGCAGTGGCTGCAACAGCTGGGGGCTAACCTCCAAGAGGCTCAGAACCAGGCCGAGTCTTCTCGAGCCCAATCGGTGACCCATAGCTCTGCTCGGGTGGACACCCCTCCTCCGCTAGAAGAACGCGATCGGGAGGGACAACACCCCAGGAACAGGTCTCCTCAGGAGGAGCCACCAGTCGACCTCCGAGAACAGCTCGACAAACGCCGCCGCCAAAGGCGCCAACAGGAGCAACAGCCTTCTCGGAGGGACCACGCACAAAACGCCAGTGCTCGGGGCCGAACGTCGACCTCGAATAGTGGCGAGAATGCACCTTATCGGGGGGCCTTCAGTGGATGCCAGGCGCTATCCCAGGAACTCCATCAGGTACGCTAGCCTTCTCGTTTCAAGCCCGGCTCGCTAGAATCGTACGACGGGACCACGAACCCCGTGGAATTCCTTCAGATCTACACCACCGCGATCGAGGCGGCCGGCGGCGACGAGAAGGTTATGGCCAACTATCTTCCTACCACCCTCAGAGGGGCCGCTAGGACGTGGTTGATGAATCTACCCCCAGGAACTATCCGTTCGTGGGGACAGCTATGCGACATGCTGCTCGGGAACTTCCAAGGTACCTTCCCAAGACCTGGTCAGGTCGACGATCTATTTCTTGTCGTCCAGCGACCAGACGAGACCTTCCGAGAGTTTACCAAGAGGTTTAGTACTATCCGCAACACTATTCCTGAGATAACGGACTCGGATGTCATCCGCGCCTTCACTAGGGGCAGCAGAAACGAGGTGTGCACGCACGACCTCATCATACGGCCACCGAAAACCACCAGGCAACTCATGGATCTGGCCGAGAAGGCCGCTTGTGCGAAGGAAACCCTGCGCTATATCAAGCAACAGCGGGGTGAGTCGACCAGTTCTCCCCTCCGGACGAAGGGCGATTCGCGTAAAACTAAATGCAAGAAGAAACCCTCCGGAGGGAACAAGGAGAAGAGGATCAGAGCCAACGAGGTAATGGCCAAGATCTCCGAGAAGCGCACCTGGCGACCACGCCCCAAGGATAAACCTACCACATCCTCCGACAAGTCGTCCAAGCCCTGGTGCGATTTTCATCAAACCGACTCACATGATCTGCGACAGTGTCGCATCTTCAAGAAGTATCTTCAGGAAGAAAGAGAGAGGTTCCGCGAGGAGAATCCTCAGGTCGCTAACAACAGTCGGGAAACAACCTCCGACGATGATGACTCCACCCCTGAGCCTTTCCAGGGGCACGACAGAGCAATCGAGCACATATTCGGGGGCTCAACCTCTTACGAATCTAAGAGGCAATACAAGGCGATCACCCGACAAGTTCTCGCGAGTGTACCGCGAGCTCCTCGAGCAGTCAAGTGGTCCGAGGTCACGATCTCTTTCGACCAGACCGATTGCCCTGAAAACTGTGCTCGGCCAGGACGGTACCCAATCGTGGTCGAGCCAATGATCAACAACTGCCGAGTGGGCCGCGTATTAATAGATGGAGGGAGTTCCCTCAATATCTTATTCACCAATGCCCTCGACGCAATGCAAGTGCCACGATCGTCTGTTCAGACGGTGACGCACGCTTTTCACGGTATCGTTCCGGGCTCATCGGCCACACCGATCGGGCAAGTTACGCTCCCGATTACCTTCGGTACACCGGAGAATTTCCGAACAGAGAAGATCCTGTTCGACGTAGTCGATTTCGAAACAGCATACAATGCTATCTTGGGACGCCCTACTTTGGCCAAGTTCATGGCAGCTACGCACTACGCCTACCAGTGCATAAAGATGCCTGGCCCAAAAGGTGTCCTCACGATAAAGAGTTCCCCTAGAGAAGCACTCCTCTGTGACAAGCGCAGCCTCGACCTCGCAGAGCAGCACCCACCCTCTAACCAGGACGCCAGCGTGGCGGCTCTCGCCACCATGTCACCGAGACCACCTCCACGGCTACGAGCGACAACTTCGGAAAGTACCCCCCTCCAAGTAGGAGAAAGAGTTCCACGACTAGGTCGAAACAGGGAGAAAACAGGGCCTTCCCCTAGGAGGACAACGGCTCCTCGGGAGAAGCCGCCCGATCCAGGTCGCTCGTGCCAACGGTAGAAGGGTCACGTCCATTAGAGAGTCCCGTGCAACCACCTTCAGTAAGATCGCACGGCCGTCGCCTCCTCATCGGCAGAAGTCCAAAGTTGCACCAGCTCCAACCTCAAAGATCGTCAAGCTACAAACAAGTCGATGATAAGACGCTCCGGGCACCGCCGCCCAGCACGCGCGCTCAACAAAGTTTCATCAGCAGGTCACGACAAGAGGATGAGAGTCTCTGGGGCAACTGGCGACAAGCTAAATGTGGAGGGGGCAGTTTTAGTTTTTCTTAGTTTTCATAGAGTTCTTATTTTTTACAGTAGCCTGTAAAAGACACAGTTTTTGAATTATTTCAAGTCTCTAGTTCAATATTTTTTTCATTAATTCAGACTGCCTATCCGAGGTATCTCTCGAATAGATAGTCGGGGGTTGGATAAGAATATGGTAAAGTCGATGTACGAGTACGAGTACCGACTTTCTCCGACCTGCACAAAGGAGAAAGGGTTCTGCGCTATAACTGCCAGGGATGCGAGGAAAACCCCTTAACGCGTTTGCAGGTGACAGGGGAGCCACTGAGCCCCCCCACCTGACCAGACCTAAGGCCTGGTCGACTAAGCTCCCCAGTTCCATAGCAATGTCCCCTGATCCCGAGTAAAGGAAGGAAAGAAGGTACGAGTACGACTAGATCAACGGAACCCGCACGCTTATCCACGTTTTTGACTACTCGGAGCAGAAGATACCTCGGGTAGAGTGAAACTTTGTCAATCGGGCAAGTGTAGAATTTACTAGCTAAGCACTAGAGTCTTCCCTCAACAGAGGAATACGGAGGTGCTGCCATGGCCACGACAAGCTGTACGAAAGACCCCTTATCATGTTTACTGATGATGAGGAGCCACGGAGCCCTCCATCCGAGTAAACCAAAGGACTGGTCAATCGCAGCAAGAATGACCTAAGGCACTATTCGTATTCCTGCATCGAAGGGAGGCAAGGGGCATTGGCTCCGACTAAAGTCTACGCTTGCATTTGACAAGGTTTCACAAAAGCAGATCAGACAAGGTTTTGAAAAACCAACAAAACACACAAGTTATCGCACAGTTACTAACCACTGCTCTTTCATCAAAGTATGCTATTACAGAGTCCTACTCTAGGCCAGACGCCTGGACCTGATCGCCAAAGGCATCCGCCGCTTCTTGCACAGCGTTGAGAAGCTTCTCTTCTTCGCCTGCTAGCAGGTCGACGGCAAGCACCTCCAGGGATAAGTCCGGGTGCCTGCGCCTCAGGAGAGCCAAAGCAAAGGCCAGGGCGTCGCGTACACCTTGCTGGAGCTCATCTTCAAGAAGCTTCCCGACGGTAGGCTTCAACTGGGAGACGGACGCCGTCAGCTCGACTAGGCGGTTGGCCGGAGGGAGACTCGGGGGAACAACGACGCCGACTTCACCCAGCACCTTCTCGAGCGCGCCCAAGGCCCGCTCGAGATCTTCCTCCAGCTTTCCCGCGTAGGACTGACTCCTTTGCAGGGAAGACTCCACGTCCGAAAGGCGCGCCTTCGAAGCCAAAAGATCAGCCTCGACCACCGCCCGCCGCTTGTCGGAGTCTTCAAGGCGCTTCCGCAGCTCCTCGTTCTCCGCCCGCCATCTCCCGGACTCATCGAGGCGCTTCTTCAACTCCTCGTTCGCCAAGTCCAGTTCTACTTGGGCCTTCTCGAGTGGAGCGACCCGGGAGATAGCGAGCTGAAAAAGAACAGGTTAGTACGAGCATAGTAAATTTGCCTTATCACTAATTTCCCTTACGTTACCTACAGCAAGGAGGTCAGGCCAAGACTCACCGGCGCCGAAGAATCCGAAGGCGCGACCTGCTCGACCAGGGCCAACTCCGACTCCAGCGCCGGGGGCTGCCGCTGCTCGGTAGGGGCCGGCGACGACTCCGGCGCGGGGGTCCGCTGCTCAACAAGGGCCGGTGCCGATTTCGGCGTCGGGGGCTGCTGCTCAGTAGCTGCCCTAGTCGGAGTCCCGGTGGGAAGGATCGACACCCTAGTCGCCAAAAACAATCGAGTCAAGTCTACAGCAAGGCAAGTCAAAAGAAAAAGGCGGCAAGAGAAAACTAACCTCGTGCGCTTCCCTACTGGAGGAGGTTTCCTTGCCAAGGCACCCGAATCTCGCTTGCCAGAAGCCAACGGCGCCTTCCCCTTGTCCGCCACGGTCTCCTCCTCAAGAACGGTCGTGGGAGGGGGAGTTGGCTCCTTGGGGAGAGGGCTGCTCGCTCCGGGCTGTCCGACACATCCATCCTTATGTTACCATTCAGGAAAGAATATGGAAGAAGAGTAGTCGGGCGAGAATTCAAACCTGCGGTTGAGGGTCCCGGGCAGGAGAACTCGTTGAAACGACCTTCGCCCCCGCCTCGGCTGCGGAAGGACCTCCCTCCCTCGTCTCGGAGGGCGGCGGGGCCATATCGAACATCTCAATGTCGTCACCCTGAACAGGAGCGCCAGCTCTTTCGGCCTCCGAGTCAGGACCCCCGCGGCCTACTCGCTGCAGAAGGAGAACCCGAGGGCCCTTTGTAAGGTTACTCGGATGAACCTAAGCTAGACAAGGAGATAAGATGGACGACTCACCGAGAATACTTCCCGTCGGCTGTCCCGAACTTTGCTTCAGAAGAGGCAGGGGCACGTCTGTACGCCCGCCTTGGGGAGATTGCTCAAATAGGTTGTTCAACCTACCCTGAAGCTCCCCCGGGGACAACTCTGCTCGACACGACAAGGCAGAAGTATGTGAGAAGTCTTGTCAATTAAATTGGCACGAAGATGGTCGCGATACCTACCCGTGTCGAAGTCCCTTGTCTGGTCGTGGTTCTCCGGGACCACCCAGGCCGGCTCGACCCTCGACCGGAGAGGGCTTATCCGGCGTCGAAGGAAATCCTCCGCAACATCCCACGCCGACAAGCCTTTGGCGGCAAGGTTGGCGATGTCGTGGACGAGCGCCTTGAGGTGCTTGTCTCCTTCGGGGCCTCCCCCCAGCTCTTGTTCGGAAGAGGGGCGAGTCTGCGGTAGGTGATCCCAGAATTCGGTGGGGGCTGGCAGTAGAACCACCGAGCATGCCAGCCCGATCACGAAGATTTCCAGGAGGAAGCAATGTAGCCATCCTTCCTCCCTTCTCGAAGACAGAATCCGGCGCCGCCGACGACTCCTGCGCCACTGCCCTTCATCCGATGGAGGTTGTAGAAGTACTTCCACAGCTCCAGGCTCGGCCTAATGCCGAGGTATGCTTCGCATAAATGCGCGAAGACCGCCAGCATTAGGACCGAGTTCGGGTTGAGATGAATCAGCTCGATCCCGTAGAACTGGAGTGTGAGGAGGAAGAAGGACGAAGGTGGGAATTGGAATCCACACCTGAAGAAGTCCGCGAAGATGATGATCCAGTTCGTATCGGGGCTGGGGACCGTCTCGTTCACGGCCTCCCGGAAAGGCACAAACACCTCCGGGAGAATCACCTCGTCCTTCACAAGCCTCTCCAGGGCGGAGGAGTCCATCACCGAGGCCTCGAACTCAGGGATGGCGGTGGTCGTTTCCCCCGAAGCTTTTCCCGGCTCCGTTGTTGGCTCAGGAGACTTCTTTGTAGCGCTTTTCTTGCCCATTCTCGTCGATCGATCGAGGGAGTATGGAGGCGAGGGTTTGCAAGGGCGCGAGAAAGAAGATGAGGGGAGCAAGAAGGCTAGGAGGCAAAGAACAATGCGGGCAAAACCCCGATTCTTGGACTTCTAAAGATTTAAATCTTCGCCGAAGCCGAGCGCGGTTTACGGCACGATCAGTTCCATCGCATTTAATGCGGACAGTTGCTTTTTCCGCCTACAAGGCATTTCGCGGGAAAAAGAGGGTCTGACAACCCACGACCTAAACGAGCGCGCCATGGTTCAGCGCATGTCAACGGCACAATGGCGCAGAGAGAGAAAAGATTCTTCATCACCACGCGAATTTTCCGCCACGATGGTTCGGTTTCCTAAAAATATGCCAGGCGGACGCGTGTCTGTGATCAACGGATCAGATCTGATCGGAAAAGCATTCTAGATTTTCCAAAGGAATATTCCGATAAGGCTTCTACGACTACTCGGTAGGGATTGAGTCTACTCGGGGGAGTCATCGACAAGGACCACTCGGGTCGCCTACTCGGAATTTTTCCCCGACAAGGGTAGATTTTCAACAGAACCATCATGGCCTCACTTCATGCACTGATGGGGGGCTTGATGATGAATAGTACGGTATCCCGCGTATTAGGGGTATCCGTGTACAGTTCCCCGGGACTTTAGGAAGGTTCAACGTATTCAATAAGGATCCCCGAATGATAAGGTAGCCCCTCTAAGGGAGGGAAGACTCCCCTTAAACTAGGAAGTCAATCCCGAGGTTTAAGGAAGCCAGAGTCTTACTCGGGCGTAAGTCCACGTCCAGTACGACCCTGGGAACCCCCTATATAAGGATCAGCAATCCCATAGGGGAGGGGAGGTCTTTTCTAGTCGCAGCATAAGCAGGATAGGATCTCAGGAGGTGAAGCCCTAGAAGACCCACTGCCTCGAAGAAGTCGAGCCAGGCGGTTTAGCTAGATTAGTCTACGATTAGGCCTAGTGTAGCCACTAACATACATCCCCCTTTGTAAAGCGTGTTCTCCATCAATATATAGCAACAGGACGTAGGGTTATTATCCTGAGGGAGGCCCGAACCTGTATAAAAACGGCTGTTCCCTGCTGTCAGAGCTCCTGGCACTTGGGCCCTAGAGGTCCCTACCCCCTAGTAATCATCATTCCACGAATACCGTAAGATCGCCGATTCACCGATCGTCGACAGGGTCCAACTCTAGTATGAAAGTGGGCAAAAGGTCTCGTTGTAATAGCCTTGCCAGTACACCTCGTGAAGTGTACCGTTTGTGCACAACAACAAGGGTGATTTACATCTTGTGGGTAAAGCCGTACAACCTCTGCAGAGTGTTAAAATCTATTCGAATAGCCACGTCCTCGGTCATGGGACAACTTGGTAAGGCCACACACTGATTAGATGAAGTTTTCAAACTGGGGTATGGGTTTAAGGACGCAGGCCTGATGAGCTTGCAGAGTGAGATGTGAGTGCCCCGTGCAATACGGGAGGAGTGGACGTCATCCTACCTGGATGTAGGGATGGCTATCTTGAGTGGGACACCGTTCTATCGGGTAATATGAACGGCTATCTGAGGGGAGAAGTGGTATGTTGGACGTCATTATACCTGAGCGTAGGAACGGCCAAGGTAAAGGAATGCTATTATGATTGATTATCATGACTCGACAAGTCCGAGAACGATTATGAAAACTGTTTTCATCATCTATTTAAGTATTTCAGATGAAAACTTAATTTTTCACACAACATGAGATATAGGTTATTGTCACGGACCCGGGAATTACATATGATTAGGGGAACGAATGGTCGCCAAGGGCCGAGGGACCAGTCGACCTGGTGGCATGGTACATGCGCCGTACTCACCGAGGCGGAGTGATCCGACACCTGACCAACGCAAGCCGGCCGGAAGCGACTAAACTTCCCAGAACCACATACAATTCCCTGATCCGGTGAAGGTTTAGAGTCGTTCCCGGATTCTACCACGCAAAGCAAGATCGAAGGAGCCCGGCGATTCTACCCACACCCTAACCTAGCTCGGAAGCTAGTGGGTCGCTCGAAAGCCCGGTAGAATACACCCACACCCTGCCTGACCGGCACAGCATCTCAGCCAGCAGGTCACTCAACCAATACCTACTCGACATAGTAAAAAGAGGAACCGCTTTAACTCTTCACGGCATACCCATACACTTCATCTCATTCACGCACGGTGTATGAGCAGCCCCAATAACAACTTGTATATCACAACAAAGCACTACGATACGATAATAATACTAGCTGTCCACCTTGGGAACAAAAGATTACATCACTCGGCTATAACCGAAAGTTTTAGTCGAATCCATAAAATAAAACGAGTAGCAGCGGATGAAATAGACGAGACCCACAGCGGTGCATTAACCGCTGTCCAAAACATTCCCAACAGAACCCCATGAGTCAAACACTACCGAGGAAACCACAATTTCAAGCGTCGTCGAAAAAGTCCTCGACCACTGGCTCACCTGCAAGATCTAGGAATATCCTAGGTGAGTACGGGGGTACTCGCAAGACTTATTCATGCTTGATTAAATGTCCGACACATGGATGTACTACTGCGACAATTAAACATGGTGCATTCGAAGTTACCAAAGGTAGGTAAGCCACGTGACAATAGCAACATGATAAGAGAGAACATAATAAGCAGCCTATAACCCCAAGTGATACACTAATAAAAATACGATATAAAAGCATTAAGCATGACATACCAATTTCCTTAGGGACCACACGTTCCCATCAGACCACACATTCGTCAATTATCATATTCACCTTCTCTCTCGAACCGTTATCGGCCATACATCCCCATGAGGATAACGATGTGCCCTCCACCGGAGGTAGCTAGTCTCCCAGTGACCGGGACTCACCAATTCGATAAACCCATGGCAGAGATTTCGATAACGTTCACGCGTGACAGGGGGAGTAATACAATGAAATCACCTCAGGTTGGTATAGCGACAACACAACTTCAAACACCGGGGGTCGCTCCTATAGCTTCAATTAATACCAACTTTATTCATCGTTACTCCACCCTCGGCTCTCGCATCTCACTTATCTCAAATTTCAGTAGGTAGAGTATTCAAGTTCAATCCTTGACTACACGGGGTAAAATACACCGCAACCCTAGCATGCTAGTTTGGCGCATTTGATCACAACGTAAATGAGCAGACACATGAAATAATAGTGAATATATAATAAATGCAACAAGCTCTGCTTGCCTTGGTCGCAGGGTTCCTGATCTTGCTCAGAAGTGTAAGCCGGGTGGTCTCCCTCTTCAGGCTCTGTTGCAATTAACACGAACACCGGAAAAGAAACGATAAAAGATGATGAGTCCAGCATGTATGCATGAGGGGCAATGCTAAATATGGATTACTATGGTGAATTAAGGGTATTTAACTTCTGGTGCAACACAATTTCCTAGAGCGAATTAGTAGAAGTCGTGCGAAAACCCTAATTCTATATGCATGTCATTTTATGCAGTGGTAGGGTTGAACATTAATAGGGTGCCATACAAACCCTATGTTGCATGTGAACATTGTGCAAATGCTCTAAGATACAAAACTGATGTAATGGGAATTTCTCGATTCGGAGCTAAGATCGCCGAGTTAGGGTTTATCGACGAACGGTGATAAAAGGAACTACAACTCATATCGTAAAATGACCTACTGTGCATGTGCCACTATTAGGAATCTAATTGGGACCAAGTTGTGGGAAATCTCACAAGGTCTCCGAATATATAAAATTTGTTGAAATCGGAACTACGGATCGAAAGTTACGCTCGTTGGAAATTCATCGTCCGAGAAGCGAGGAAATAATTTAAACTCAACTTGGCTCGGATCTACATTCCAACTTTTGAATTTCTGTTTCAGCAAAGTTGTAGAGAATTTCATAAGCTTTCCAATGATATAAAATTTGCAATTTTTGGACCTACGGTTTAAAAGTTATCGCAGTTTCAAAATCTGCACAAAACCCTAACCCTAATCTCCATTTTCGGCCGAACTGGAAAATGCTACGCACACCCGAGAAACTACTCTGCAGAGCCGACTCATAACCGGTTCAGGCTGACATGTGGGGCCCTCAGGTCAGTGCTGACTGGGTATGGGAATCCCAGTCAGCTGCTGACTGGGCTCTCGGGACCAATGGGAGACAGCCACGCGGCCTAACCCTCTCTCTCTCTTTTCTTTCTCAGGGGGGGTGGCCGACGGCGCTCGGGACGGTGGAGCTCCACCGGAGGCTCGCCGGAGAAGGCTCGGGGAGCTAGGGGCTTCGGCATGCTCGGCCAAGGACGGAAAACGGAAGAGGAGCTCACCCCGAGGCCGATATCGTGCTCGGAGAGGGCGGAGGAGCTCGGGATTGGGCTTGCGACGGCGAGGAGCGGCGGAGGACGTCGGGTGTCGTCGGCGACGAGCTTCCGGGCTCGGATCTGCAAGGGGGAAGGTGGAGGGAGGTTAGGGAGGAGGAGACGAAGCTCTGAGGCTGGAAGATGTAGCCCGAGGTCCACCAGAACGGGCGCGAGAGCTCGCCGGAGTGGCTGCTGGACTTGAGGAAGGAGGAGACGGTGGCGGCTCTCGGGGCTCAGACCTGCAGAAAGGAGAGGAGGGGGAGGTGAGGAAGAAAGCGAGCAAGCTCGGAAGCTCCAGAGGGGGAGGGGAGGCTCACCGGTTGGCCGGCAATTGCTCACCGGAGCAATGCCGAGCTCGAGGAAGACGGCGGTGGTTGGGGAGCTTCGGCGGGGGGAAGAAGAGAGGAAGGGGCTAGGGTTCGGACAAGGGGGAGGGGGCGAGGAGGCTGTCGGGACAGCCCTTAAATAGGGCAGCAGCGCTCGGACAGCCGGTGGGGCGCCGCCCACCATGGCTAACCGGCGGCGGCGACGTGGCGGCGGCGCCCTGACGAGCGGGCCCCGCGCACCAGGAGGAGGGAGGAGGCGGGAGAGGCTGACAGCCGGGGCCCAGCTGACAGGGGAGCGGGGAGGCACGGGAGGGGTGAGCGGGCCGGCTGGTGGGCCGGCCGGACAGGCCTCGGCCCACTCCCCTTTTGTTTTTCTTTTTGCTTTTTCTTTTTATATAACTACAGAATTGGTATTTGCATTATTTTATGTGCAAATTTTGCTCCACAAGTTCTGAAATTTTTATAGGAGGTTCAACATGATTTATAGGACCTACTGTGAAAATTTGAAATGATTTGGAGCTGGTTTGAACTGGTCTCTAGTTCAATTCTCAGGTTTGACCTAATTCGGAGTTTAAACTTCAACTAGGTTTTATGTCCCTCCAAAGAATTTTTGAAATTTCACATGTGGCTAGAGTATTCAATCTCATGGCTGTTTGAACATTGGGGAAGCTTTTCAACAATAGGAGTATTGCCTGAACCCCTAACCCTAATCCTGCTTCGATAGGGTTTCGGATCCGAACGTCTTCGTCGAGCTAGGGAGGTTTGAAACTTTCGGAAGGGGAACCTTCGAGGGATGCCCCAACTAGGAACCCTAATCTTCCTCTACCTACTATTGATGACTTCAATGTTTTGTTAACTCAAATAAGTTGATTGGTGTTTGCAAAATTCACCACCGAGGATGAGATATGTACGTATTCTATAAAACATACTCATATCACACCTAAGTTTAAATAAGGTGTGTGTGGGGATGCTGACATGTATGCATGAATGCAAGGCAAAAACCTTAATCGTTGAATTTGGGTATTATAGTTATAGCCTTTTTCTTGATATATCCGTGCATGCATATATCCATATTAATCTCCCTGAAGGAGGGCTTGCGAGTACATTCAATGTACTCACCTGGCTTGTTGATTTGGCTAGACGAGGAGGAGTATCATTCCAAGGATACTGACAGCGAATACGAAGGCTAGGCGTTATCCCAGTCAGTTGCCTGTGTAGTTCGGCATATTGATGGGCAAGCTACCATGTGTTTCTTTTCCGCTGCAGTTTTAAATTTGGTCAATAGGCCCGGTTTGTATGAGCTAAGACCATAATGGCTATTTGTGTAATAAAGAACTCGGTATTGTATGCCTATGTTTTCAAGTGCTTGTGTGTACTAGCCACTGATCATGGGACTAGTACGGAAAACACAAGGGTTTATCCAGCCTTAAAACCCGGTATGCCACATTGGGCTAAACACTAGTGGAGCACATAAACAAGAGAAAAAATGCTTGTTATCCATCATTGATGATTTGGATAAAGCGTCCGAATGTCGTGTTCTTTCATCCGTCGAACTTGAGTTGAAAAATTCTGCCCATGAGCGGTTGTCCACGTTATTAAGAGAGGAAGAATTGAAGTGGTTCCAACATGCTAAAGTGAAGCATTTGTTGGAAGGCGATAATAATACACGATATTTCCATTTAATTGCGAATGGAAAATATCAAAAACAGAAAATATTTCAACTTGAACAAGAAGAGGGTCTCATAACTGATGAGATACACATCTGTTAGTATATTACTGATTATTACAAAAAACTATTCGGGCCTCCTGAACATAGTTTTATTTCTTTCATGGAGGAGAGGTGTCATGATATTACTCAAGTCTCGGTGGGAGAGAATTCAAGTCTCACGGAGGAGTTCTCCGAGGAGGAAATGAGAAAAGCGGTGTTTCAAATGGAAAACAACAAAGCACCCGGACCGAACAGGTTCCCGACTGAGTTTTACCAAGTATTTTGGCATGTCATTAAGGATGATCTCATGGAGCTGTTCAGGGTATTCCACAATGGGGCGTTACATCTGAATAGTTTGAATTTTGGTGTGATCATGCTTTTACCTAAGCATATTAATGCTAATCAGATCCAGCAGTATAGGCCAATTTGTTTACTCAATATTAGTTTCAAAATGTTTACTAAGGTGGCTATGAATCGGCTTGTACCAATTGCACAACGTATTATACGGCCCACACAAACGACGTTTTCTGCTAGGAAGAAACATCATGGATGGTGTTGTTGTGTTCCATGAAGCTATCCATGAATTACACTGTAAAAAGTTAAGTGGGATAGTGTTTAAGATAGACTTTTAGAAAAAGCTTATGATAAGGTCAAATGGACCTTTTTACAACAAATGATGTGCATGAAAGGGTTTTCTCCTTTATGGTGTTCCTGGATTGAACATTTTACTCAGGGGGAAGCGTGGGAATGAAGGTCAATGATGATATTGGACCATACTTCCCAACTCGTAAGGGCCTCCTCTAGGGAGATCCTATGTCCCCGGTTTTGTTTAATCTTGTGGTTGACATGTTAGCGGTTATAATTGATCGAGCAAGGAGGAGGGCCTAGTTAGAGGGGTGGTCCCACACCTCGTCGATGGAGGTTTATCCATTTTGCAGCATGCCGATGATACTGTTCTATTTTTGGACCACGACATTGAAGATGTAAAAAACTTAAAATTGTTGTTGTGTGCGTTCGAACAATTGTCTGGTCTAAAAATCAACTTTCACAAAAGCAAGGTTTTTTGTTTTGGGGTGGCAAAGGAGTATGAGGTAGTGTATACTCAGATTTTTGGCTGTGGGATTGGGGATCTACCAGTTCAGTACTTAGGTATCCCTGTTCATTATCGAAAGCTTAAGAATAGTGACTGGTGAGCTGTCGAGGAGCGAGTTGAGAAGAAACTTGGAAGCTGGAAGGGCCAAAATCTCTCCCTAGGAGGGCAGTTGGTCCTTTTGAATTCAGTACTGAGTTCTCTGCCCACCTTTATGATGTCCTTTTTTGAAGTACCTAAAAGGGTTATTAAAAATTGGACTACTTTCAATCTCGATTTTATTGGCAGAGTGATCAGCATAAGAGCAAATATAGATTGGCTCAGTGGGAGGTTTTGTGTCGGCCTAAGGACCAAGGGGGCTTAGGAATTCAAAACTTGGTGCTGCAGAATGTTTGTTTATTGAGCAAGTGGCTCTTTAAGTTATTAAATGGAGATGGGACATGGCAGCCATTGTTGCGCAACAAATACCTACGAACCCAATCGTTGGTCATGTGACGAGCAAGCCGGCTGACTCTCATTTTTTGACTGGCTTAATTAAGGTCAAGCACAATTTGTGGTGTTTTGGCGTCCATAAGGTGCGGAATGGGAGACAAATCAGATTCTGGGAGGATATATGGTTTGACCGCGAGCCTTTTTGTGTTCAGTATCCTCTTTTATATAATATAGTGAGACAAAGACATGCCACGGTAGCATAAGTTCTGGGTTCGGTTCCACTTCATGCTTCATTCCGTTGTGGCTTGATGGCCCCAAGTTGTCTCAATGGCATGAGATTGTCTGAAAGGTCGCCTCAGTGCAGTTATCTTCTGAACAAGATTCCTTCAGTTGGAGACTGCATAGTTCAGGCATTTTTCGTTCATTTGTGGAAATCTAAGGTGCCTTTGAAGATAAGGATCTTCTTATGGTATTTGCGTATAGGGATGCTTCTCACTAAAGATAATCTTTGCAAAAGAAACTGGAATGGTAGCCCATTGTGTTGCTTCTATTCTGCCCACGAGTCAATTCAGCATTTGTTTTTTGATTGCCTCCTTGCTCGGTCTATATGGTAGTGGTGCTCCTAGTGCTAGGATGTGGTTCTCTGTCCAATGTTTCCAATTTGTTGGGGAGTTGGTTGAATGGAATAGGGCGGGATAAAAGGGATATTTTGCTGGTTGGGGCTGCAGCTATTTGTTGGTCTATCTGGCTCCATAGCAATGATACTGTTTTTGATAAACAGAAAATCTCTAATCCGTTGCAGGTTATCTATATGTGTAACGTCCGAGTTTTTAGCACTTTTAAAACCAAGCATTTAGGTCCCTATTAAAACCTTAATCCTTTTTATCTGTGTTTTTGGCTCTCGGGATTTCATCGCATCATCTCATTTCATGAAACTAAAGCCTGATGTCACGCGTATATATGCATATACACAGATGATGCAACCCTAAAACGAGCTCCATGAACTACCAGCCCAAAATTTTCCCCAAAATCGAGAACATATGCTAGTATATATGCGAGAACCCTAAACCCTAAGTCCCTTCTCTTTCGACGATCTACTGAAAACCCTAATTTGCATATTCTCCCGACTAAGAGGTAAACCCTAATGACAAATGCACGTACATGGTAACACATCACCAAAGGTAAAATCACCTGCTAAGTCGAAACGTCAACTCTGACCTCAACTCTTGGGCACGAATTCCAAGTGGAGTGCAGTGATATGGCTTCGAATAGTCCGAGACGTCAACCCCAAACATGCTTCGGCAAACTAACGCTTGGATTATGTAAGGTGATATGGTCTCCTCACTTTTTTCTCACTGAGCCGAAACGTCAGTCCCGAACTCGTCCTGGCAATTGAATGCTCAGCTGGAGTAGGATGATATAGTTCCCAAACTCTCTGTCGACGAAGTCTCCCTTGGACAGTAAACTTTGGCACCCCGGGACGGGACCGAGGTGCTAAGAGGACGACTTGGGGAACGACACCTAGCGACCACTCGAGCTACCCTGGAATACCGCCGAAGATTAATATGGAAATATAGTGGAAAATGAGATGGGAATTCACCGGAGGAAACTCAGATTGAACTCTCCTGATATGGGGTGCCATCTCGCCCTTATATAGGCAAAGGCAACTTACAAGTGAATATACATTGCTGCCCCTAGGCAGGTTACGGTTTTACCCCGACCTACAATGCCGTACATCAGATGAATCTGTATTCTCCTCTTCGCCGCTACCTACTATATGCGCCAGTATATCCTTGTTGTGCTTCGCCAGTATGGGTCGCCACCCTGCTCGGCCCTTTTCCGTTGATCTTGGCTTGGGATGGGTTTTCTTCGAGTTTCGGAGACTGGACGAGGTGCTGCCTCCTACCTCCGCCTGGGCGCTGCCTGCTTGGACCTCATCCTGGAAAGGGGGACAACCTCGGCCTCGCCCTGGGAAGGGGGACAACCTCGGCCTCGTCCTGGGAGCCGGTCCCTCGTCCCTCCGAGGGATCTCGCTCGCCTCGGCCTGGGGTGGGGACGACCTCGGCCTCGCCCTGCGGGCGACGTGCCCTGGGCCTCGCCTGACCACCTCGCTGGATGTTCCTGAGAGTCTGCCAAGGGTCCGAGCCGGTTAGCATGTGTAAAGGCGAAAAGATTAAAGGGGGCTACCTCGTCCGGATGACCAGGTCGGACTCCTCCAACAGTAGCCCCTTGCAGGTGTGAATGACGAGGGGTGCGACGTCACTCGAGGCTGCATCAAACCTTAGCTAGGAGTGGGAGGACGGGAAGTTCGGGATGAGGTGCCCCCCGTGTTCTAGACTTCTCTCCTCTCTTTCTGCCTTAACCCTTCCAAAAATGCAGCCTCCGCTTAACAGCTCATAACCGCCGGCTCTTCCTCCTACGCTGCCTCCCGTTACGCTGCCTTGATTCTCGGGCCGCCCCAGGGCCTATAAATACCCCGGGGTCCCCTTTCCATCATTCCCCACCCCACACTCCTACTGCTGCCGTTTGCATCTCTCCACTCTACGCGTGCTTAGCTTCCACTTCCAACAAAATTCGTCACTCGTCCTGGGTCGCGCTCAAACGCTTTCAGGAGGACCTAGCTTTTGAGAAGGAGGGGTGAGGAGCCATGTCGACCAGCAAGCCAGCTGCCGCTATGAAACAAAGGGAAAAGAAGGCGGCGGAGAAGATCACCTATACACGCTGGCTGGGGGATGACGCAGGCGTCTGAGACTACCCTGTCTCGCTTCCGGGACGCGGGGTGCTTCCCCCTCAACTTGGACGAGCACGGACCCGTCCTCCCAAAGGAAGGGAGCATGCGTACCGTCCCGCCCGAGGGGCACATCATCGTGTTCACCGACCAGTTCCGGGCTGGCCTGACCTTCCCGGCCGCCCCCATTGTCCAGCTCGTCCTAGACCATTTCGTTTTCGAAATCTCGAACCTCAACCCGACGGCGATCAACCACCTGGTCATTTTTGAGTGGGCGATGAGGACAATGAGGATGGAGAGCACATCGACATGCTTTGCCCTCTTCCACGAACCTCTCATGACCACGTTCGCCATCCATAACGGCGCCCAGCAATCACCGGAATGAATATCCCTACCCGGTGAAGGTGTTGAAGAACAAGTGGAAGAACTGGCGCAACGAGTGGTTTTACTATCAGTGGGCAACCTCGGCTTTACCGGTGACAAGGCTACCCCTGGCTACTTGACTCGCCAACTCATCGTCACCTCCAACGACATGGCGAGGCACGACGCTCTCGGTGAGATGAGCCACCAGCTCTCATCGAGAGACTTCATCGAGGAGTTCATCCTTCTCAGGATTCGGCCACTCGCGACGGGCTGGAGGGCTAGAGGGTGAAGTGCCTCGGTCCATGTGCCTTCTACGGGTACAAGCCCATCAAAGGGTATGACCTCAATCGCACGGAGAGGGAGGTGAACATTCTCCTCGGACGGTACCGGCCTGCCATCCGAGGCGAAGGCCATATCAAAGATGATCGCAGGGTGCGGAACAGGGCCTGCGAGCTCTTCAAGTGGGAGATCCCTCCTCGTCCAGACATCGGCCCCGGCTAGAGACGCCAAGACGGGCGCGAGAAGTGGAAGCGAGCCACCCCATCCTCGCCCAAGAGGACAGCAGAAGAGCATCACGAAGGAGCTAGCGGACTGGTCGGATGATGCGGGAAGTGACTGACATGAGTCATCGGTCCCAGGCAGGGCGAACTCCGACGACTTAGGCGACGAGGAGTCCGAGGTGGGGTCACGTGTCGGGAGCGATGAGCGACCCCCGCGAAGAAGCTGGCCGAGGCTCCTGCAAAGCACGGACTGGGCCTAGGCAAGGGGCCCATGGGAAGTCTTCCTGGGGTGTTTCCATTTGACGGCCGTGACTAAGGGGAAGTTCCCCTGGGAGGACTCCTCCTCGTGCTCGTCCGACGTGAATATCGACGAGGCGATCGACGTCGCGCTGGAGGACGCTGCGGTGGAGAGTCTCCACGCAATCGCCCTGGTCACCGAGGCAACTTCCCCTCCTGGGATGGCCTGTCAAGAAGGAGCCTCGGCCGGCGGAGACGCAGCGCCAGGGCAGCGCCACCCTTCTCCTGCGTTGGCCGCGAGGAAGCCCACGCCTCATCCTTCGGGCACGCTGATGATGGTCCTGTCTTCTTCCTCGACCCCGAGGGAAACGGCCAAGGACCAGGGCTCCCTCGACACGACCCTCCAGCGTCCTCGCCCCCAGATGACGCTCTCTGGTCGACTCGGGCCGGACCTCCTCGCCACCTCGCCGCTGGAGTTCAAGCTCGTAAGTCATCCTGGGGCGAGGTTGTTCGAGGAGGATGTGGCTTCGAGCTTTGCTGGGATGTCGACCGCCCAAATTGGAGCAGCGGCCCGGGCCGTAGTGCTGAAGGTAACCCTGAATCACCCTTTTGTTCTATTTTGTCTGTAACTTAGTACTGACAACTCATCTCCCGTTTTAGTGCATGCTCACCGTGGAACGGCTTTCTCTCCTGGAGGCGCGTGCGGCCAACATCGAAGGACCCCCCGCACCACTGATGTTATGGAGGTCCTCGGTGCCGAGACAAGGAAGACAGCCGAGCTTTCCAAGCGTCTTAAGGGCAAGACTTCTGAGGTAGAAGCCCTCAGGGCCAAGCTCGAGGCAGAGAAGTCACATGCCACTCGTGCTAAAGAGGGGCTCGCTGCCGACGAGAAGAAGGCCGAGGCGGAGAGGAAGTGTGTTGCCCAGGCAGAGGAGGCGCTCGCCTCCGAGCAGGAGAATGCCAAGGCTACGGCAGTGCTTCTGGTCGCAGAGGAAAGCAAGTCTGCCTTGGCCTGGAAAGAAGTCGCCACGCTCCAAGACGACCTCTCAATGGTGCACGAGAGGCTTGGTCGCTTCGCCGAGCGAGGCCTACAAGCTCGTCAGGCCTCTGTGCCATGCGGCGACTTTGGCAGCTGGTGGTGTCAGACTCGAAGTTGGTGCCTTTAACTCCTCAGATCCGAAGACGGTGATAGTGGAGGGCATCAAGTGGGCGACTCAAGTCTGCAGCGACATCCACCTCGCCACCTTCACCTTTGCCTAGGACAACGCCCGGGCCGCTACAGAGCTCTCGCTCGGCTGCACTTATCTAGCGACTCGCTCCGAGCCATCGGTCTTCTCGGCCCTGGATTACGTCGCCCTGAAGACCTCGGAAGTGGTCGTAGTTCAAGACAAATTCAAAGGCGAGGCGATGCTTTTATGATTTCGGTCTGGAGCTCCCGCAAGAGGGGGCTCAAGTATGTCGAAGGCATCCAGAACTCCCGGAAGAGGCCGGCCACCCGGGGAAGCTCGAAGAGCACCAAAGGTGCCTCGGGCGGGGTCCCTGCTATGTCGTCCTAGCTAGCAACCCAAAGTTTAAAACCTGCCTCAGCCGCAAGCCTTACTTTTTGGGAGTTTACCGTATCGTCACTACATCGACGCAATCTCACCGCTTGTGGCTCATTGTGAACTCCTTGTCCTATGGCACGACATTATATCTTGATTTATGTTTGTTGCAATGTTCATTCTCTATCGTACATGTTTGCAGAGCTCACCTTCACAATATAAGTCACCTGCCGGGCGGCGTGGGACTCGTCCCCTCGTGGCCATGTCGTGCAAGCATTGCTCACCTGGCCTGTCTATTGTGAAAAGGGAGGCTTGTGTAGTTGGGGAGAAGGTCGCGAAAGACGTCGCCCCAGCGACGGTCGAAGCCAGCGGGGGCGACCTGTCTTATA
This sequence comes from Stipa capillata, assembly GCA_019208055.1. NCBI lineage: Eukaryota > Viridiplantae > Streptophyta > Magnoliopsida > Poales > Poaceae > Stipa > Stipa capillata. The sequence continues at coordinate 138,285 of JAGXJF010002261.1, forward strand.
GTTGGGGAGAAGGCCATCAGCGATGGCCCAGGGCAGTGGGAGTGACTTATTTCTCCTGGCCCTCAGCACCGACCTGGCCAAAGATGCCGAGACGTAGGAGTTTAGATGACCTGCCTTCCCATGTCGTTTGACTGTAGCTCGCATGTCCCAGCAGCTGCATGGGACTTAGTTCTCATCGCGTAGATTGCGGGTGTTGTCACTTAGTATGGAGGTACCCCCCATGAAAATAATTGGCGACCACGAAGTATTCGTGATCGCCCTGGTTTCTTTGTAAATGTGCATGCATTTGAATTCTTAATTCATTTATTGTATACTTGGCTCAATTTCATCTCCTTGATTGTCCCTTCCTCGGTCTGTTGTGTGGTACGTCGTCTGACTCCAATTTCGAGCAAGGCAACGTAGGGCATAGCGTAGCGCTCTAACATGCAAAGGTGTCCCGGGTCGAATCGTACAGGTGCATCGCCCGCCCGAATGTTGCTGCTGAGGGGGTGAGGAGATGTCCTTAGGGGAGCAGCGTCGAGCCCCTCAAGTGACGTCAAGCGGTCATTGTCGTCTGGCTGCTCGATGATGCGCAGGATTTGAATTCCACTTTGATCAGGGTGACGGCCTCCTCACCGAACAATAGCTTGAACGGGGTGTGCCCCGTCGCCCAGCTTACTGAGGTGCGGGCCGACCATAGTACACTTGGAAGCTCGTCTACCCATTTTCCTATAGGAAGCTCAAACATACGGATGTGTAAGCCTGAAAGAATGATACCATTGGCCCTTTGACCGCCCCGTTAGCCTTTGGGTTTGCGACTGAGGTGAAGCACAGCTTGGTGATGAGGCAAGAGCAGAAGCTTCTGAAACTCGCCGCGTCGAACTGCGTCCCGTTATCGACGGGTTTACTCATGAGAGAGGCCAAAGCGGCAGATGATACTCTTCCAGACGAACCTCTGCACAGCGGCCGAGGTGATCTTTGCTATCGGCTCTGCCTCTATCCATTTGGAGAAGTAGTCCAGTGCGACGATGTCAAATTTTGCACCCTGGCACGCCGTCTTGAATGGGCCGACGAGGTCGACCCCCTAGCGTGCCAGGGGCCACGAGGGCGAGATGGGTTGCATTTCACTCGCTGGCCTGTTCGTGCCTCGGCCCATCCATTGACACGCTGGGCAGTGCTTCACCAGGTCTTGAGCATCTCTCAGCGCCGTCGGCCAATAGAACCTAGCATGGTATGCTTTGGTGACCAGGGACCTAGGGGTGAGATGTGAGCCGCATAGACCTTGGTGGATTCCTTTAGCAAACCCCTGCCCTCCTCCGTGAGACGCATTTCAAAAACGGAGAGCACACTCCTCACTTGTACAGGGATCCTTTGTGGATGATGAAGCTCTAGGTGCGCGCTGACAAGGGACGTGCTGTGACAGGGTCCTCGGGCTCCTTCTCGGCGGAGAGATATTCCTCAATCGGGGTTCTCCAGTCTTCCGGCAAGATGACACATACATCGGCCAGCCCCTTGGTCGATGCGGTGGACAAGGTCTCGCTAAATGCTCGGGGGGCGGGGTGGTTCCACTGCTGGCTGCTCGGGCCATGAGCTCGGTCTCGATGTTATCTCTGCGCGGTATGCTCTGGACGGTAATTACCTTGAAATGCTTCTCCATGGCCCTCACCACCGTCAGATACTTGGCCAGTTCTAGGTTTTTTGCTTGATAATCTTTGCCGACTGCCAGCAACCAACTGCGAGTCGCTCTTGACGAGGAGCCTGCGCACCCCGGCCACGCGTGCCTTGTGAGGACCGAGCAGGAGCACCTCATACTCAGTGATGTTGTTGGTTGCCTTGAAGTCTAGTCGGACTGAGGATGATGCCTTGGCTCCCTCTGGCGATGCCAGGACCGCACTAGCCCCAGCCCCTTCCACGCACCAGGAACCGTCGATGTAAAGAGTCTAGGTTGGATCTTCCAAGCTCTGTGCAAGGCCAGGCTAAGGTACCCATTCCGCCATGAAGTCGGCCAGCACCTGCAACTTGATGGCTGTTCTGGGGAGGAAATCGACTGCGAAAGGAGCGATCCTCGGCCACCCATTTGCTGACCTGGCTAGTGGCCTCCTGGTTGTGGAACATCTCACCTATTGGGAAGGAGGTTGGCACTCATATCGGGTGACCCAAGAGGTAATGGCGAAGCTTCCTGGACGCCATGACGAGGGCATATGCCAACTTTTCCAGCTCTGTGTACCGTACCTTTGCTCCCTGCAGCGATTCGGAGACGTAGTAAACCAAGTTCTGGGATCGGCCTTGCTCCTTGACGAGCATAGCGTTGATGGTCGAGGTCGTGGTAGCAAGGTACAGCAGGAGGGTGTCGCCCGGCGATGGTCTTTGGAGGAGTAAGGGCGATGTGAGATACTTCCTCAGGGCCTCAAAGGCCGACTGGCACTCCTCGGTCCATTCAAACTTTCCGGACCCTCGTAAGACTTTGAAGAACGGGAGCCCCTTCTCCGCCGAGCGGGATACGAACCGTCCCAGGGCCGCGAGGCGGCCGGCTAGTCTCTGTACTTGTTTAGTTGTCGCGGCGACTCCATGCTGAGGATTGCATCGATCTTCTTCGTGTTGGCCTCGATCCCTCTCTTTGAGACGAGGAAGCCCAGGAGCTTCCCAGCGCACACACTGAAGACGCACTTCTCTGGGTTCAATCTCATATATGATTGCTTGAGGTTGGAGAAGGTTTCTTGTATGTCAACCGCGTGAGTCTGGGCGAGGATGCTCTTGATGACTATGTCGTCCACATATGCCTCCACGTTCCTGCCGACTTGATCGCTGAGAGTTTTTCTGATCAGTCAGGTGAATGTCGCCCCTGCATTCTTGAGGCCAAACTGCATTTGGACGTAGCAGAATGTCCCGCACGGAGTTATGAAGCTAGTTTTCTCCTCGTCCTCCTTGGCCATCCACACCTGGTGATACCCCGAGTATGCATCCATGAAGCTCATGAGGTCGCAGCCAGAGGTGGCGTCGACCAGCTGGTCGATGTGATGAAGGGGGAAGTTGTCCTTCGGGCATGCCTTGTTTAGATCGGTGTAGTCCACACACATTTGCCACTGCCCGTTTGCCTTTTTGATGAGGATCGGGTTCGCCAGCCATTCCAGATGCAGGACCTCGTGGATAACTCTGGCCTTGAGTAGCTTGGCGACTTGCTCACGGGCGGTGACTTATCGGTCGACCGACATCTTCCTGAGGCACTGCTTGATTGGACGAGCCCCTGGTACGACCATCAGCCTGTGCTCAATTATGCTTCGAGGCACACCCGGCAGTTCCTCGGGCTCCCACGCGAAGATGTCGTTGTTAGCTCACAGGGTTAACAGGAGTGTCCGTTCCACCTCGGGAGGAAGATCCACCCCGATCAACACAGTCTTGTGCAGCTCGTCCTCTGATAACATGACTGACCGGGTCTCCCCGTCCGACCTGGGCTTGGGGATCCACCACCCCGTGGTGGCCGACATGAATTGGTTGCTAGATGCATCGATGCCGAGGACCTCACCCTCCCCAAACGGTGCTTCAGCGCCATCGGAAGAAGCGAGATGAGATGCTTCAGTCGCCAGGATGACGTCGTGGATGTACCGTATGGCCGAGGTCGTATTTTCTTCAATGCGGCGAGAGAGGCCTTGATCACCATACACCATTATGACTCTAGCAGTAGCGGGGATCTTCATGCACAGGTAGGCATGATGAGGAATTGCCCCAAACTTGTTCAGCACCACTCTTCCGAGGATCATGTTGTATTGGTAAGGCATGTCGACGACGTCGAATAGCATGCCCTTGGTGCGCTCGTTAGCTTCATTTCAGAACTTGACCGGGAGGTCGATTCGGTTGATGGCCCTGACTGGCTCACTGCCGAACCCGAGAAGGGGCACACCCGGTGACTGGAGGCATGAGCGCGGGATGCCCATCTCATCCAGGGTAGAGGTGAACAGGATATCCGCTGAGCTTCCCCCATCCACGAAAACGCGCCACACTTTCACATCCAAGATGACTGTTGAAATGACCAAGGTGTCGTGGTGAGGGAGGACGATGCCCACGGCATCCTCTAGGCCAAAGGTGATTGGGGTGTTCGTCCAGGCGGGAGCTTGGTCGGGGGGTATGCCCCAATATGCTGGACCTTGCGGACGTATTCCTTGCGTTGGTGCTTCGACAAGAAGGTGTGAGCGCTGCCCCCGGTGATGGCGTGGATGATGCGACATGGCCCCTGCTCATTGGTCGACGGACTGCGCCATAGGGGTGGCGGGGGGAGCTCCAGGGGAGCCTCGGCCTGAGGCTCTGGCGCCCGCTGGCCTCGCCCCACTGGGAAGGGTTGGTATTGGCCCCGAGCTCAGGCGACAACGTCGCACTCGGCGGTCGAGTGTGAGTGGGACTTGTGTAGCTCACCGTACCTGCCTCGCGGGCCCCTCGGTCGAGGTGCCTCTTGCTGCCAATGCCCTGCTCCACCTCGATCCTGGGCCAGTCGGTCGTAGGGTTCCATCCCGCGTTGCCAAGGAGGCTCACGGGGCGGGAGACCTGGGCGTGGCGGATTCCGGGGGGCCTGTGTCCTTCCGCCTGGCGGGATCCTCGATGTCGCCCACGCTCTTCCTCATAGTCGGCCTGCTCCGCTCCTCGCCGATCCTCTTCAGACACATGATGCACTCGTGGCGCCTAGGGCACCGCCCCTCCGTCTTATCAATCCCTGCATACACTTGGGATGCCCTGGCTTCCTCCCGTCGTAGGATTTGTCCCTCTTCTACTCGAGCGTAGACCTCCATGATGTAAGGCTTCATTGTTCATGCCCCACTGAGCGGCCTCACATATGGTCTGCTCGGCGACGGCCTTCACTTGGCACTGGACTTTGAAGAAGCGACACTTAAAAGCTCAGATGGTCTCGCCTGGGCGCTGTCGAAGGTTGCTGAAGTCTGTCGAGGTCATCTCTTTGTTGTGGCACCCTTGGAAGTGACCATGCAGCTTGTCCTGCTGCTGCTCCCAGGAGTATATCATGCGGGGCTCGAGGCCGAGGTACCATGCTTGGACAATGCCTGTGAGGGCGAGGAGCAAGCTCTTTGCCATGATGGCCTCGCCGCCTCCTGCCGCCATCACAGCCACTTCGTATACCCTTGTGTACTGTCACGGACCCGGAATCCACATATGATTAGAGGAACATGAAGTCACCAAGGACCGAAGGACTCGTCGGCCCGGTGGCACGGTACCTGCGCTGTACACACCAAGGCGGAACAATCCGACACCCGCCACGTGCGGGCCGGCCGGAAGCGACCAATCTTCCCCAAACCACATATAAACCCCAGATACCGGTGAAGGGGTAAGACCGCGTGATAAGTCTGCACTCCGCGATAGTCATAGGAGGACTAGAACCCGGGATATGCATCCCCTCAACCTAACCTAGCCACGAGGTGCGACTCTGGGAGGATCCAGCTCTGCTCTGCCGTCAGCGCGAGGCGTGACGGTCGTAGGAGGCTTAGCGAGTACGGGACGAATCCCCTGGATCGACTCAACCAAAGCTACACAGGACTAGTGGTTCACTCACCTCTGCCATCACGAAACGCAATCCTAGCACGCAATAATACCGCTGCACAGTTGTCCACATACTACATCACATACACGCATTGTACATGGACAACCGCAAGTAACAACTTGGACTACCACAGCACAAACTCTACTAGAGAAAGACTTAGAATACATATATATATACATAGCGACTCGGAAGTCGATCACCATATACATTATTACAAACAGCAGTGGAGGAAAAACAGAAAATGCCCGAGATGGTGGGGAAACCACCTCAAAACAGCTCGCAACAAAGTCCTCGAGGAAATCGAAACCGAGAGTGGTAAATCCAAGCAGCGACGTCAAATTCAATTGCTCCAAGAACCTGCCTAGGATAAACCTAGGTGAGTACAACCACCGTACTCGCAAGACATTACTTATTGATTAATTAAAACATGGTATTAATCAAGTTTGACAAGTGATAAAGGTTTGCATTTTATAACAATTTCAAGTTACATACTAGAGATGAAATGAACATAAACTACACAATTTAATCTCATATTGTAGCAAGAGCATAGCAATGATAAACACATGACGAGAAAAGTAACTTACGAGCATACACACAAATATAACAATACGAACGTCATCATTTCCAATTTATTTGGGTAGCCCACACCCATTTAAAAATCTCAATCTTTCTCACGGCAACACATGCCTCAAACTCCAATTCATGGCAACACATGCCTTTAAACTCACTCTCATGGCAACACATGCCTCAAACTCCAATTCATGGCAACATATGCCTTTAAACTCACTCTCATGGCAACACATGCCTAACCGTCACCAATGAGCCGACAACCTCGGATATAAAGAGTGCAACCCTGGTGGAGTTCACACTACTCCCCCCAGTCTCTGGGACTTACCTCAACTATATCGTAGTTTCGTTTCGTTGGTGACATACGCGTTTTCCCTCGGGTCTTCACCGCTGACTCAGCCACCTCGGGTATCAGGAGTGCAAACCTGCTGAAGGTTGTGAAGCTCCACGCAGTCTCTGAGACTTATCCCCAATATACCGTAGTGTTGGTCTCGGTAACACCCTCGGTTCTCATCTTCACCGCCGACTCAACCACCTTGGGTATAAGGAGTGCAACCCTGGTGGAGTTCACAAGGCTCCCACCAGTCTCTGAGACTTATCCCCATTATACCGTAGTGTTGGCCTCGGTGCACTTTCGGTTCTCATCTACGTGTGATAAGGGTAGTGTATGTGGGAATAACCTCAGACTGGGGCGCACAAACACAATCTCAATAATCTCAATAATCTCACTATCCACCAGTCGTATCCCACATACATGTCCCCTCGGCGCTCACATCTCACTTTATGAGGTTCAAGTTGAAAGGGCATCAGGTTAAAGTATCAGCCTTAGCTACTGCATAATAACAAGGCCTACACATACTAATGAAGTATCCAGCACAGATCAAGCAATCATTCACACAAGCACCAAGTTACTTTAGTTAATTCAAGCCAAACAGGAGTAACACACAGTGTAATGATTAATCAACAAGCAATGGAGCTTGCCTGGTTGCCTGGGGAAGTAAGAGGATTCTGCGTGAAAACTCCAGAACACTCGAAACGCTGGTAAGAAGCAAATGACCTCCAACAGAGGAAAAGCAAATCTAAGAAACCGGTTTGAAAATGACGAAAATGTATGGATGCAATTGACGTGGATGCAACTACGGTGGATTAAAATAAAGTGTACAAATACATAGGTAGGTTGGTCTTTATTCCAGATTCTAGCCTAGTTTTAGTTGTACTATCATTCTAATTCTTGGACGAACCTAGGGGATGGATGCATGCATGGGATGTGATGGGTAGTTAAGTAAAAGGGCTGTTATATCAATGGTTAGAATTAGGGCTCATCCGATTAAGGTTTGCATAGGCTATCAATGGCTTCTGCTATTAGGGTTGGCCTACAACCATACGCATATATATACCTTTACAAGAATACTATAGCTACCATCCGCTTTTATTAGCTATTGTCCACACGGCATAACCCCGATAACTTATCATGCTAATATCCCATGCTATCCAAGCCTAGCATGTTAGTCATCATCCAATGGGCATCGGGATAATCTAGCAAGCTAACTTCGACAGCCATGGTGGATGTGCTTTACCCTAATATGCCATACTTATATATACATTCGCAGTAAATTTTTATCTTTCTTGTTGATCGAAATAGGGCATGATGTTGACGAATACCCAATAACCCTAACACAAGTCCTACTATTCAATTTAAAACGGAACTAAGGTATAACATGAAATAGATATACGGTAGCGTGCAAGTAAGCACTAGTACGAGCTATACGTGTAGCATGACATCTTAGGTTACCTCTAGCATACACACAAGGATAATCCTAGCATGAAATATTGCATTGCTATGAGAATTTAACCAAAATAGAGCTGAACTCCATGCTAGGACCACATGGGATATATATATACTAACTACATATACGTGGTAACAAGAATTATTAATATAAACTAAGCCTGAGATAGATGCATATGATCGGAGGAGACACTGCTCAAATGAAATCCCTAAGCATACATGAAGGTAATTATCCAACTTACCTCATATACTAATTAACATGAAATGCAAACTTTGTCACACCAGCTATCAACGACCAGTGTTTCCTAACTTTAGTATATCATGACCCCTTATCAAATTTACACAAGCACTGTTCCTAATCAAACCAGTGTAAGTGTTTGTTTAGAATAAGCAGGGTTTACATTCGTTCAAAACATACATGGTATAAATTCCATATTCACTTCGCAGATATTGCAGCAGATTAATGGGTGTCTAACCATGGATGTTTAAGCTTCCTTTCATCAGGGATAGATTTACATAGCAAGTACTTATAATCATCATTCTCAAACATTGCAGTTCTTTTATCCACCATTAGATCACCCAAGTTAAACATGTACATGTCCTTATGCAGCTTAATTACAGCTCCTATGGTACTAGTCTAATCATGCAGCAATTAGCATTCGGATGTACACCTTTACTCCTATTTCTATCCGCTCGTACAGTATTGATCCAAAGTTCAGGAATAAAAATTGTACCCAGGGTCCTATGAATAGCCAAAACATCTCTTAGAAAGCCATGCCCTGCACAGACTTTAAAAACTAATACCCTATAGCTAGTAGGGGCTTTAGGCATTTGGATTAGGAGGTGGCACTAGGGGTTGGTACTGCTGTATACACATGGCTGCAGAACAGGAAAGAAAAGAAGAAGCAAAGAATAGCAGTACAGGAAATATAGAAGCAAGGGAGAGGAACCGGAGGGGGGTCAACACCTCACCTTGAGATGGGCTCAAATCCTGCACTGATCGGAGGAGGAGCTGAGGTGGCCGGGGTCGGTGGAGAGTGGGACTCGATGGCAGCAGCACCCCGCCGGCCCGGTGGCTTGCCTCGGACGCCGGCAGTGGCAACGGGTCGCGGTTAGCCTCGGCCGACCGTGGCAGCAAGAAAGGGAGGGCAGAGGGAGACAAGGCGAGGCAGGGAGCAGCAAGGCACGCGGCAGGGGACAGCGAAGGGAGGCACGGCCGCATGCAGGCGCGGCAAGGCCGGCGCGGCAGAGGCAGCACGCGCGGCAGGAGGTGCACAGCGCGAGCAGTGGCAGGTCAGGCGCAGCAAGGCCGGCGGCAGGGCACGCGGCAAGGCCGGCCGGAGGCGGGGCGGTGGTCGCCGGCGGTGGCCAGGGGCGGCGGCGGCTGGCGGCCAGGAAGAGGAGGCGGCGGCTTGCCCTAGGGCGGCAGCCCTAGGGTTTTGGGGGAGGCACGGGCTTGGGGGAGGGGAATTGGGGGCAGGTCGGGTTAGGTTGGGGGCTAGGGTTAGGCCAGGTTGCCCCCTGGTCTCTTAATAGCTAGGTTTCATTTTTTTAATATTTATTTATTTATTTCTTATTTGCTGGAATTCATGTATTTTCCCGAATTATCATGGCCCTCCGTTTCGAGAAGATGGGAACGGGTAATCCTGAAATCGGATTTCAGGAAATGAATAGTCCGTTTTGACAATCTCGACGAGACAGACGCAGCTACGGAGTCAGATCGTCCATTTGACACTTAGATTTTAGAAGTCCAGTTTAGGTTTTCGTTTCTAAATCTGAAACCGAGAACAATTTTTATTTAAATGCGTTGCATGAAATGATAAGGTAATTCAAGGGTTTTAAAGTTCCAACCCGAAGGTTGTTATCCCAATTGGCTTTATATGACATGATGCAGCAATTCATTTCAGGGTTTTGTTTGCATGTCCGGAACCAAATTTGATTTTTAAGATGCAATGCATGAAATGATGCAATAACTCGAAAGTTTTAATTCCGACTGGAGAATATCATGCTAATTGACTTTACGGGTTTCGGGTGCTTACATGTACTGAATTGGGTCTGTCATACCCGCGTATTTAGGCAGATCGGCAGGACAGAAGTTGGGGGAGAACAGAATAGCCATGAGCCCTGGGCTCAGCCGCTTGCCATGCTGGTGAGGTCGACGATCTCTGGGTGGCGGGCAACATACGCCTGTTGCTGGTTGACGTGGGCTTTGCCTGGGCACTGCTCGGCACACAGATCTCCCTGATGACTTGGCCTGCCCTCGTAGTTGTGGACGGCTTCGTGGGCAGCTTACTGATTCTGCAGAATGTTTGACCTGAGGCGTGTCGCCTCGAGGTCCGCCTCGCCCACGTATGGTACCGCCCGTGCCTGTGCCTCGTTCAAGTCTTGATGGAGGGCCTCAGCGGCTGGGGCAGTGACACGAGTCTCCTCGCGCGTGGCTGAGCGCCCCTCGGCCAGTTGGCGACGCAGCTCCTCTAAAACATGAACCTCCGGCAGTGGCGGCGGGGTCGCCAGCACTCGCGTCGCTTCGAGCTGTGCCCGGTACAGGTCAGCCACCTACTGAGACTAGGTGTTTGCCTTGAGCACCTCTAACTCTGCCGCCTGAATATGTGCCTGCATCGCCTCCGACCTCTTCGCCGCCTCCTCGGCCTGTTGCCGAAGTTCTTCCACCTCCTCCGCCAGACTTTGCACGCTCGCCATGGCCTCGGCCCGTGGTGGCGGCTGCGCCCCCGAGGCCAGGGCTACGGCCTGAGACCCTCCAGCCACCGCGATGCCGGGGTTGAGCTTGCCCGGGCGGTCAGGCCCCGCCGGTGCGACCCGTGTCGCCTCCAGTCCGCCCTCATTCATCTCGCCTTCCACAGGAGAGGAAGGGAGCTGAACCTCAGTCTCTCCACTGGCCGCCGTCTTCCAGCTGGCTCCCACCAATCCCTTCTTCGATCGAGGTGGCATGGTGTAGCTTCGGGTCACAAGTACATCGCCCCTTAGATCCCACAGTCGGCGCTAACTGTTGATTCGCGGACACCTAGGTAAACGGAGTCGCCAATTGTGTTTGTCTGTCGCACTTTCGTGTGCGGCGAATGACTACTTTCCAAGCAAAGCAGCAAAGGGTAATTATCGCACTTTCGTGTGCGGCGAACGACTACTTTCCAATCATTAAATTCCAAGTTACCCGCTGACTCGGCTACTTGTGGTTCTTGCACTGAACTAGTACCCACCGAGTTGGTACCGCTTCTAAGCAAATTGGCTTCGACTTCCAACAAGTCGGCCTCGACTTCAAACAAGTCGGCCCTACCTCTAATAGCAGCTAGCATCGGTTCCTTTGATATAAAGAATGTTCCTCTGCTGACTTGATACCTGGATGCTTGCTGTGCTAGAAAATTAGCCCTAGAATTATCTTCCCTAGGCACATGGCTGATAGTGAAAGTATCTAGGGACTCGATCATATCTAAACATCGGTCTAAGTAACTATTTAGCAACCCATCAAAGCACCAAAATTCTCCATTAACTTGCTGAACTACTAGCAATGAGTCCCCATAAGCATCTATGTCTTTTACGCCCATATCTACTAAGTTTTGCAAACCAAATAGCAGCGCTTCATACTCTGCCTAATTATTAGTGCAAGAATACTCTAGTCAGACCGATGCTTTGTAACCAACACTGTTTGGTGAAATTAAAACATTGCCAATACCTTGCCCGCTTCTACAAACCGATCCATCAAAATAAAGCATCCATGGGCATACGCTAACATAATAAATATTTTCTTCATCCCGAACCCTATGATCAACAATGAAGTCGGCGATGACTTGACCTTTCATAGAACGCAGCGATTCATATGTTAGATCACATTCTATCAATGCATAAGCCCACTTTCCAATCCTACCGCTAAGAATCGGTTGTTGCAGCATATATTTGATCACGTCGACTTGGCAAGCCACCACGCAAGTACTCGAAAGCAGATAATGCCGAAATTTGGTACATGCATAGAATAAAGATAAGCATAACTTTTCAATGAACACATACCGACTTTCGGTGTCGAGCAAGCGGCAACTTATGTATGCGATAATGCATTCCTTCTTGTCGACTTCTTGGGTCAACACCGCGCCGATCACTTTGTCTTGCACAGCAACGTACAACCGGAACGGCACGGCCGACTTGGGTGCTCGAAGCACTAGAGGCCTCGACAAATATCTCTTAATGTTATTGAAAGCATCTCGCTGCTCTACCCCCCAAGCGAACTCGGCTTCGTGCTTTAGCCGAAGTAAAGGGACAAACGATTCAATCCTTCCCGCCAGGTTAGATATAAATCGTCTTAAGTAATTTATTTTTCCCAATAGACTCTGCACATCCTTTTTGCATGTGGGCTCTTCTAACTTCCTGATGGCTTCTATTTTCTTAGGGTCGATTTCTATACCATGTTCATGAATTATGAACCCTAAGAACTTGCCAGCCGACACTCCAAAAGCACATTTGAGTGGATTCATTTTCAACCCGTACCGACACATCCTTTCAAAGGCTAGTCGCAAGTCGGCTAAATGGTGATCAAAGCCATCCGACTTGACAACAATGTCATCAATATAAACTTCTAATACAATGCCTAAGAGATCATGAAAGATTAAATTCATAGCACGCTGATATGTGGCACCAGCATTCTTTAACCCAAATGTCATGACAACCCATTCAAACAACCCGACAAAACTGGGGCAACGAAAGGTAGTCTTAAACATGTCCTCTTCGGCCATAAAGATTTGATTATACCCGGCATTGCCGTCTAAGAAACTAATTACTCTGTGCCCAGAAGCATCGTTTATTAACATGTCGGCTATTGGCATAGGATATTCATCTTTGAGGGTAGCCTTGTTTAAATCTCTAAAGTCTATGCATACCATAATTTTACCAGTATTTTTCTTCTCGACCGGCACAATATTTGAGATCCATTCGGCATACCTACATGGCCGAATAAACCTAGCCTTCACTAGCCGATCGACTTCCTCTTTGATACGGTCATATAGATTAGGGTTGAAACGCCTAGGCGGCGGCTTGTGCGGCCTGAAACCCGACTTAATAGGTAATTTGTGCTCGACTAGACTTCTACACCCCGGGCATTTCAGTGTAATTCCAAGCAAAGCAGTCAATAAATTCTTTAAGTAATGTGCATACCTCGTTCTTCTGACCGATTTCCATATTGGCGTTAATGAACGTAGGTCGAGGAACGCTTCCGTCACCAATGTCGACTTCTTCAAGTGGGTCGGCCGATGAGAATCCCGGTTAGAGTTTCTCCATATCATCAAAGTCTTCAATGGTTTCATGCATATCATTCCTCCCAGAACGATACTCTTCAGTGCGCTTTTGCAACCACTTAATGCTATCCTCTTTATTCATTACTTATAAAGATAAGTCGTTAAGCCAGGCTATACAAGCCGGTTGCACCTGTATTGGTACAAAACCATCCCTACCGATACTAATGTAGTCATACTCGGATAAATTTCTACCTGACAGGCACCTCATATCGCCATGTTGCCAATCAACCGTTGTCTCAGCAAGAGCGATGCAAAATCTTGACCTCTTCATCTACCCACTGGATTAGGCATAGATGTAGGGTAGAGGGGATGCAACAATTGGCATGAATCCAGTCGCGTCCCAAAAGCACGTTATATCGGCCTTTGACGTCGACTACGAAAAAAGCAGTCGGCAAGGTTTTGCTCCCGACTGTAAGCTCTATAGATAGTATGCCTCTGGCTTCGGATAATTCCCCTGAGAACCCGCTGAGTCCCATGTTGGTCTTCATCAACTCGGACTCCTTTTGGCCTAACTTGGAAAAAACCGAAAGAGGCATAATGTTGACCCTAGTGCCACCATCAACGAGCATGTGGCCGATAGGTCTTCCATTGATGTGGCCCTTGATGAACAGAGGCTTCAAGTGCTATCCAGGTTTCTCTGGCTTCTCAAACGTAGCATTTTTCGGACCGAGTATGAGTTCTACGATCTCTAACTCGGGTGCCCAAAAATCCATGGGTAACTCGAACACCATGTTGATATCCATGTCGGCGGGTATTTCCCTGACATCGCTACTGGCAGCATAGGCTTCTTCCTTAGCTATGCGCTTCTCTTTCCAAGTCATCTTTGCTAGTGTCATCGGCCTTGCTCGATTGAACCACTCGTCGCGCTTCTTCTCGACTAGCTCCTCTCTGAGTTCAAGTACTCGCAATCGCTGTACCCTCTGCTTCTGAGTATGCGTGAGTCCTGTAGGGCACCATTGAGGCTTCGGCTTTGTTCCTGGCTCAACCGACTTGATGTTGCTGACTTGCTTTTTCGGCACCGGCTTGTCGAGTTCATTTTTCCGCGTGCCGGGTTTAGCTGCGCTGCTGGACTCTGGCCTGTCCGAGTTGTCTATCATGCCGAACTGTATTCGCCGGGTTCCTGCTGGTGACGCCGAGTTGTTCTGCGGTTGATTGACATGGCAGATCGTTGGTGTCGACTTGCCTCCGGAACTCGGGTAACACCCGCTTCATCCGAGTCTGGCGCGAGTTGGGCCATTGTGTGCTGCCAGATTTGGACTCGTCACGCTTGACCGGCACCCAAACGCGCTTGATCGGCGAGTTGTTTCTCCAAGCCCCTCCGGATGCCGCCGAGTACCTTTGTGCGCCGAGTTCCTTACACCGACTGGCAATCTCACTCGGTGACCCGGCTCTTGGGTTAAACCGAGTCCTCTTCCCCTGTGGGTGTTCCCTGAACTCGGGCCTTGATGGGATCCAACTCGGCTGGACAATGCTGATTGGTCTAACGGGATGTGGGGCCCAAGGATTGAAACCCCATGGAGGGAACTGCAGACAGAAAGGAGGCGCACACCCCCAATAAGCCGGGCCTGTCGCGAAGTATGGTGGCGGAACATATGGGCCTTCTTGCCAGTACTTGGGAGCATCAAACCCTGGTCGTGGAGGTGACCTGGGACGCTTAGTGCTTCTGAGCCGAGTGAACACATTGTTGGATGCGCGCGAGGTATATTTGTCCAGCAGTTGTTTCACTGTCGGCTTTGGCTTTGCGACTTGCCCCTTTCCTTGGTTGACCTTCCAGACTCCGACTTCTGGATTTTTTGGTTTGATCATCCTTGGAGCAGCATCATCGTCAATGATGACGTTCTTCCCTTTTGTCGACTCGGCCTAATCTGACCGAATTAACACCCTCTTCTTCTCCAAGTCGATCACATTGATCGAAAAAGGATCGCTATCGAGTTTCATCTTCGTACTCTGAGCAAATGTCAATCGTCCATCATTAATGGCCGATTGCACCTGTCGACGAAACACGTTGCAGTCATTAGTAGCATGAGAAAAGGAGTTATGCCACTTGCAATAAGCTCTTTGGCCCAAGTCATCTGCCGATGGAAATACATGTCCTTCCCTTACTCTGATCAGGTTTGCTTGCAGGAGCATGTCAAAAATCCTATCACATTTACTAACATCAAAGGTATACTTAATCTCCTCTTTCCGAGTAGGTGTAGGTTTTAAAGCAGAACATGCAAATGGTTTCGACTTGGGTGCCTGAACCCACTCGGCTATGCATATATCGACATCGTCATCACTAGCCGAGTCATCATCATATGCTACCACGTTAACCGCAGGTTTTTCCTTGCTCTTGTTCTTATTATCTCCAAACCAGCTATATTGTTTAACTTCCTTAGCACGGTTTTCTTGTGCTAATGCTCTCTGCAAGACCTGATTAATGTCCGCAAATTCTTGCCCTTCTAGTCTATATCTAATATGAGCAAGTAAACCTGAAAAAGCAAGGTCAGCCAGATCTTTCTCAGCTATGGTCAAGCTAAAGCACCGGTTTTTAACTCCCCTAAACCTTTTGATATAATCATAAACCGGTTCGTTGTACTTTTGCTTAACCATTGTGAAATCCGAGAGCCTAAGCTCAGTCTCGCCGCTATAAAAATACTCGTGAAACTTCTGCTCCAATTGTGCCCACGAGAAAATGGACGTAGGAGCAAGTGACGTGAACCAAGTAAATGCTGTTCCAGACAAGGATAAAGGGAATAATTTCACCCTAAATATATCTGATGTGCCGACTTCACTGCACTGTGCTAAAAACTGACCTACGTGCTCGAGAGTGGTCCGACCATCTTCCCCTGTGAATTTAACGAAATCTAGAATCTTGAACCCGCGGGGGTACGGTGTTGAGTCAAAATACTCAGGATACGGCTTGTGATAGGCACGTATCATGCCCTTGGGCTCTAAGCTGAATTCTTTTAATATCCTAGCGAGCTGGTCTTTAAAACTCTCATTGGCCAGAGGCACTGACGGAACATGGGGATGCGAAGTCGGCTTTGGCACTGAAGGTTGGACTTGCTGCGGAGACACGTCAAAAATGAATTTGGTACCGGCCCATGAGGAAACCCGGTACCAAGAGGTGGCAAAGATGGTGCACCATATGCCACTGTCTGATAATATGGTTGTGGGGCATTGGCATCGACGTCAAGACTTCGGTTGTTACCCATAAGCCTTTGGGGAACCGAAGTTGTCATAGTGGATGGGGTGACTATGGGAGTGGCGCTTATTAGGCTATTGGATCTTTTACTATCAGGCAACATCGGTCTTTTGTCCCGATGCTCATCATTGACTTGTAACACTATTGACTGAACCTAACACGATAAACTATTCTCCAACTCTTTATGGAACTCCTCTTTGAAATTCTCTAATCGGCTACTCACTAATTGGGCGAGCGTTTGTGCCGTATTACTCAGATCAGAGGAATACTTGCTTGCTACCGACACGTCAATTAGATGAGCAATATCTTCAGAACAAGTCGGTTTACTCACCTCGGTTCTGAGCGCAGAGGAAGGACTTGGCACGACTACCTTTTTGATGACACCGTTCCTCGTCTTCTGGTAGCCGGCCAACTTTTGCCGGAGCCTCTCCGCCTACTCTTCTTCGAGTTGGCATTCAATCTCTCGCCACTCATCTTTAGATAGATCATCGAGCGTGACGGCGATGATGTTGTCGATGTTGACGATGCTTCCGTCCTTGGAGTCGGTATTCATACGAAAATTGATTTGCGGAACACCTAGGTAAATGGAGTCGTCAATTGTGTTTGTCTGTCGCACTTTCGTGTGCGGCGAACGACTACTTTCCAAGCAAAGCAGCAAAGGGTAATTATCGCACTTTCGTGGCGACGGACGACTACTTTTCAGGCAAAGTAGCAAAGATCTTCTCGCTTTCGTGGAGAAGAACCGATCGTTTTTCAGTGCAAAACGATAAAGATCTAAACTAGAACAAAAAGGTAAAAGGTAAAGTAGTAGATTGATTTGTGTCGATTGTTGGATTCCTTTAATCGGCCGTCACCCTTTACATATTTATAGGGTGGCTGGTCTTCCCGTAAGAGATTGGGACTCCTAATCCTAACTGAATACAGGTATACGACTTCCCTTTCCTAATGTATCCTGATCCTAATTTCTTCCCCTTTAAAGCAGCTTTGACCACCACGATCAGGACTTCCTCTTGCATGCGAGATACCTTTCCATATAAACCGAGTTCCTTTCTGAATCCAAGATTAAACTTCCTTTCGCAACTACCCGCAGTTCCTTGTCCTCCAAGTCAAAGTCTTCGGATAAGTATTGGAAGTAGACAACTCGTCGTATCAACCCGTCCGCGGATCAACTCGGTAGCACCGTGACTTGATTCTGCTAAGAAGAACTCAGCTCCATCCCCTCGGAAACCGCCTGGACCTTCTCGGGGACTCGGGTACTCGATAACACCAATACTCGAGGTCGCTAGTACTTGGTACTCGGACGCGCTAGTGTTCGGGAACACCAGTACTCGGGAACAAGTACTCGGTACTCGGGCGCACTGGTACTCGGGGACGTGAACACCAGTACTCGGGAACGAGTACTCAGCACTTGGCATCACGGGTACCTGGGCTATGAGTACTTGGGCCCGCCAATGCTTGGTGCCCGGAGGTACTGCTCGTTACATGATGGCATAAGCCACCCGGTGCTGGAATAGTCAAGCTTGCATTAAGAGTTTAACACTAAATCCATAGCTTGTTAGTCCATTATCTTAACCTCCGATGGCAAAGTTAATTTGGCCAAATGAATAAACCCTAAAGCCAAATTATGCTATAAACACAAGGTTCATGAGAAAAGACTAGACAACCTAGCAAAGGAACCATGCATAGTAAAATTGTGCCCAAAGTTAAAATCTCACAGAAGAACAATCATGATAAACATCGATGAGTGCTAAGTAAGTAGATCACTGGTTCATGATCACCTTAGCGTGGTTAAGATCATGTCAAAAACCTAAATCTAGCAATGAATACCCTGGTTCCTTAAGGAATCACTGGTAAAACCTAAAAGAACCAACTCATGAAGTAAAGGAGAAAATCATACAAAACCCTAAATAAATTTGTGAACCAAATAAGGTTCGAGAAAAATGAAATCAGAATCCTGAGCATGTTTCTGGCATCATTTTGTTCTTATTGGATTTCTCGACATCATCGTTTATTCGACGCCCTTGTTAACGTGTAGTTACTGGCGCACCGGATTCTCTCGAGGAGGATCTTGGGTTTCCGCAGGATCAATTCCAGGAGAAATATCTATACCCAACTTGCCAGGCAAGCATCCCCACCTTGATCATGTTGAATCCCATATATGTTAAATTTAAATATTTTGTTTGCAACGATGCACGCTATGTGAAAATCAACAATAGTTTGTGCTAGCCCTAGATATACCCTATAGGTGCATATGACATAGGTCCGACAAGTATATCCTTGTAACCCTAGCGTTATTGGCTATTCATCATATGACCAGCAGAATATTAAGATTATAGGTGATAGCCTTGCATAGACTTGCTATAGAGAAAGAAACCAAGTTTTTGTCAGGATTCACGCGAAACCCTTTTGGTTATGGGATTAAAACCCTTGGGAAGGTATGTACCTTCCGAGGTGAATGTTTGCAAGAGACATTTGCCAAAACCCCAAAATAAAATGGAGGATGATATGATTCAGGTGAGAATAGTAAGGGGAGATCGGAGGACGGTTGTAGCATGTAGAGACATGGCTATGAGGTGATGATGTACAGTCTTGCTCGAATCAGTTAGGGACCGAGCCTAAGTGCCGCTCGACCAGTTCACCCCGTACGTCCACATGTCCTTGATGGGAAGGACTTAGCTAATTACCCTGTCCAGTGCTAGTGTCTGGACCCATGGGCAGTAGGAAGATAAGTGACTAGGTGGATGGCTATCCCTAGAGAATCCCTACGTAGCTACGTAGGAAGTTGTTCGACACAAAGACGAGTCCCCTTCAGGTTATGTGTCGGGAACCACCGAACATAAACAAAATTGGGTAAACCTCATCTAGCGGGTCCAGCTCTAGTACAAAAACAGGGGAAAGGTCTCATTGCAATAACCCTGCCAGTGCATCTCGCGAAGTGTACCCATAATGTTCGGCAACAAGGGGAACTTGCATCGTGTGGGTAAGCCGTACAACCTCTGTAGAGTGTTAAAATCTATTCAAATAGCCGCATCCTCGATTATGGACACAACTTGGAAAGGTCATACACTAGTTAGACTAAGTTTTGGTTGTGAAATCTGGGAAAAAGGGATTAAGGACGTGGGCATGATGTATCCATAGTGTGCAGTTTGAGCTACAGGCTGGTAGTGAGGAACTGCAGAAGTGAAGTGTGGCATACCCAGTTTTAAGGCCGGATAAACCCTTGTGTTTACTATACTAGTCCCATGATCAGTGGCTAGTACACACAAGCACTTGATAGCACAGTCATACAATACCGAGTTCTTTACTATAAACAACCATTAAGGTCTTAGTTCATACAAACCGGGCCTATTGGCCAAATTGAAACTGCAGCGAAAAAGAAACACTTGTTAGGTTGCCCATCAATATGCCGAACCATAGGCAACTGACTGGGGTAATGCCCTGGCCTTCGTAGTCGCTGTCGGTATCCTTGGAATGGTACTCCTCTTTGTCTGGCCAAATCAACAAGCCAGGTGAGTATATTGAATGTACTCGCAAGCTCTCCTTCAGGGAGAATAATATAGATATATGCATGCACGGTTGCCTTAAGAAAAAGGTTCTAGCCTATGTCTCATGTTGTGTGGAAAAGTAGTTTTCATTCGAAGTACTTAGCTAGATTCAAAGAGCAATTTTGAAAACAAGCTTGGCTCTGCCGAACTGTAATAACATAACATGTTATCCTATCACTGTAGTTCCGGCCGTCCCTCGCGGTACGGCGTATTACTCCTGACGGAAAGTGAGGCCTATCTCTCATAGACTGTCGCTTTCCCACTCTATCACTCCTCTCGCCTCGCAGGGGCACTCTCAAACTCTCCCGCCTCACATAGGGCACTCTCAACTCCTCCCGCCTCAGACGAGGCACTCTCAACTCACGCTGCAAGCTCATCAAGCCTACGTCCTTTAACCCATATCCCATTTGGTTTTGGAAAACCTCGCCTAACCAGTGTGTGGCCTTGCTAGATTGTGTCCATAACCGAGGACATAGCTATTCGAATAGATTTTTAACACTCCGCAGAGGTTGTACAGCTTTACCCACAAGATGTAAGTCACCTTTGTTGCCATGCGCAAATGGTACACTTCACGAGGTGTACTAGCAGGGTTATTACAACGAGACCTTTCGCCCATTTTTATACTAGAGCTGGACCCGCTACATGAGATCTACATAGTTTCATTTATGTTTGGCGGTTCCCGGCACATAACCTGAAGTGGACTCATCTTTGTGTCGAACAACTCCATACACCATGTAGTGGAGGTTCTCTAGGGTTCGTCACCCACCTAGTCACTATACTTCCTACAGCCCACAGGTCTAGACACTAGCACTCGATGGGGTAATAGCCAAGTCCTTCCCATATAGGAGATATGGATGTACGAGGTGAACCTAGTTTAGCAGCACTTTAGGTTTGGTCCTTAACTGACCCAAGAAAGACTTCACACCACACCCGAGTCACACGGTTCAAAGGAGCCACGCCGGCTAAGTCACTCCTGCATACACCTTCTTCATTTCTAATCCGGATCCAAAACATCTCCATTTTGTTTTTTGGTTTTACAAAACCTTTTCAGAAGCATCCCAACCCACGGACATAGCTATCCCTTCAAACACCAGCAGACATTAGTGTCCATTCCAAGTCCTCCTCAAATGAGATTTTTGGGGATTCTTTTGTTTTTGTGAAAACCTAGTTTCACTACAGCAGGGCTAAGCCGTACTACCCTTAGGTTTCTGATAATTTCCTCGAAATATGTAGTCCTTAGGGCGACAAGGAAACATGGTCGGACTAGGGTTTCTACCATGTAGGTTATAACTATCGCTACATAAAATACTGGTTTCTAGTATATAGTGTGCATGTTTTGCAAACAAAATAATTATTTCACAAACATGGTATTCAACATGATCAAAGAAGGAGGAGCTTGCCTGGTGAGTCTGATTCTGATTTTGAGATGTGGGTGTCTCTAGATCTTCCTTGCGAACGTACGTCACTCCGTCAACTACATAGTAAAAGCGTCGAATGAAAGGCCATGCACGGAAGATCCAAATAAAATCTGAGAAAACATGATGTGCTTATGAAATGATGCCAGTATGATGAGTTGCTCGATAAGTGTTAACTAGTTATGTTTTAGGGTTTTCGGTGGAGATTTTATCGAGCTAGGTTTAGGGTTTTTGGTAAGCATGCACTTACGTTAGCCCTTAGGGTTTCTGATGATGAATAGTATGGTATCCCGCGTATTAGGGACATCCGTATACAGAATCCCGTGACTTCAGGAAGGTACGGCATACCCGGGAAGGATCCCTGGACGATAAGGTAACCCTCTCGGAAAGAGAAGACTCCCCTTAAACTAGGAAGTTAATCCCGAAGATCAAGAAAGCCAGAGTCCTACTCGGGCGTAAGTCCACGTCTAGTACGACCCTGAGAACCCCCTATATAAGGATGAGCAATCCCATAGGGGAGGTCAGGTCGCATCAGGTCAGATTAGGTCAAGACAAGGTCTAGCAGATCAATCTACTCGCGGCACCAGGAGGCGAAGCCCTAGAAGACTCGCTGCCTCGAAGGAGTCGAGCTCGGCGGTTTAGCATAGATTAGCCTACAATTAGGTCTAGGGTAGCCACTAACATACACCCCCCATTGTAAAGTGTGTTCTCCATCAATATATAGCAACAGGACGTAGGGTTATTATCCTGAGGGAGGCCCGAACCTGTATAAAAACGGCTGTCCCCTGCTGTCAGAGCTTCCTGGCACTTGGGCCCTAGAGGTCCCTACCCCCCAGTAATCCTCATTCCACGACTACCATAAGATCGCCGATTCACCGATCGTCGACAGATGGCGCCGACCGTGGGGACCTCTCCGGACCAAGCCGTCCAGGAAAGATCAGAGTCGGCAGGACGTGCAACCAAGCACGATCAGATCCCAGCGCCGTTTGCACAGCCCTCACCGGTTTTGACCGAGGAGGAAGAAGCAAACTCGGCAGGAAAACCGATCGCAATCTCGCCCCATACTGGGTACTCGGACCAGGGTTTCTACGACAACTTTGGCCCTATGGACCCGTACCCGGTTACGGATCGAGTGGATTTTGGAGAATACGCCCCTGGAGAGGACTCGGATCCCGAAGCGGATCACTTCAGAACCGAGTGTGCCAGGGCCTTCAGCGGGAAGTTGGTCTTAAACGACAACTCCCCGGCAGGAACGACCAGCCCCATGGTTGGAATTTCTCCTGCAAATTCTGATCGTGAGGACGATCAAAAGCATACCCACGTCGCGTCCGATGAGGACAACATGATGGAATACGAGTACACCTCGTCCAGCCAAGGATCTCGGATGGTACTCGCGATCAACGATGGTCGAGAAGACCCCGAAGATCACAATCTGCCCGGGGGCTCGCACGCGGATGCCTCCCACATGAACTGGGGCTTACCCCCCGACGGGGAGAGAACTCCCCGCCGGAACGAAGAACTGCCTCCCGCTGTGGAGAGATCCCCCCGGGAACAAGGGAGTACGTGTCCCGAACCGCTCGAAGACTTGCGGAAGTGCACAATTTACTGTCACAGCCTCCCGTGGCGGATTTATCGACACCCGCGGGCGTGCAGTGGCTGCAACGGCTGGGAGCTGACCTCCAAGAGGCTCAGAACCAGGCTGAGTCTTCTCGAGCCCAGTCGGTGGCCCGTAGCTCTACTCGGGTAGACACCCCTCCTCCGCCAGAAGAGCGCGATCGGGAGGGACGACACCCCAGGAACAGGCCCCCTCAGGAGGAGCCACCTGTCGACCTCCGAGAACAGCTCGACAAGCGTCGCCGCCAGAGGCGCCAACAAGAGCCGCAACCTTCTCGGAGAGACTACGCACAAAACGCCAATGCTCGGGGCTGAACCTTGACCTCGAATAGCGGCGAACACGCACCTTATCGGGGGTCCTTCAGCGGATGCCAGGCGCTATCCCAGGAACTCCGTCAGGTACGTTGGCCCTCTCGTTTCAAGCCCAGATCGCTGGAATCGTACGACGGAACCACGAACCCCGTGGATTCCTCTAGATCTACACCACCGCGATCGAAGCGGCCGGCGGGGACGAGAAGGTTATGGCCAACTATCTTCCTACCGCTCTCAGAGGAGCCGCTAGGACGTGGTTGACGAATCTACCCCCGGGAACGATCCGTTCCTGGGGACAGCTATGCGACATGCTCCTCGGGAACTTCCAAGGTACCTTCCCTAGGCCTGGTCGGGTCGACGATCTATTCCTTGTCGTCCAACGACCAGACAAGACATTCCGAGAGTTTACCAAAAGGTTTAGTGCTGTCCGCAACACTATCCCAGAGATAACGGACTCGGATGTCATCCGCGCCTTCACTCGAGGCAGCAGAAACGAGATGTGCACGCACGATCTGATCATGCGACCACCGAAAACCACCAGGCAGCTCATGGATCTGGCCGAGAAGGCCGCCTGTGCAGAGGAAACCCTGCGTTATATCAAGCAACAGCGGGGTGAGTCGACCAGTTCTCCCCTCCGGTCAAGGAGCGATTCACGCAAGTCTAAGCGCAAGAAGAAGCCCTCCGGAGGGAACAAGGAGAAAGGATCAAAGCCGACGAGGTAATGGCCGATGTCTCCGAGAAGCGCACCTGGCGACCACGCCCCAAGGACAAACCTACCACATCCTCCGACAAGTCGTCCAAGCCCTGGTGTGATTTCCACCAGACCGATTCGCATGATCTGCGACAGTGCCGCATCTTCAAGAAATACCTTCGGGAAGAAAGAGAGAGGTTCCGTGAAGAGAACCCTCAGGTCGCAAATAACAGTTGGGAAACGACTTCCGACGACGATGATTCCACTCCTGAGCCTTTCCAGGGGCATGTTAGAGCAATCGAGCACAAATTCGGGGGCTCGACCTCTTATGAATCCAAGAGGTAGTATAAGGCGATCGCCCGAGAAGTTCTCACGAGTGTCCCGCGGGTCCCTCGAGCGATCAAGTGGTCTGAGGTCACGATATCTTTCGACCAGACCGATTGCCCCAAAAATTGCGCTCGACCGGGACGGTACCCTATTGTGGTCGAGCCAACGATCAACAACTGCCGAGTGGGCCGCGTGCTGATAGACGGAGGGAGCTCCCTCAACATCCTATTCGCCAGCGCCCTCGACGCCATGCAAGTGCCTCGATCGTCTGTTCAGACGGTGACGCACGCCTTCCATGGTATCGTCCCGGGCTCATCGGCCACGCCGATCGGGCAAGTCACGCTCCCGGTTACCTTCGGTACACCGGAGAACTTCCGAACAGAGAAAATCCTGTTCGATGTAGTCGACTTCGAGACAGCATACAACGCTATCTTGGGACGACCTACTCTGGCCAAGTTCATGGCAGCTACGCACTACGCCTACCAGTGCATAAAGATGCCTGGCCCAAAAGGTGTCCTCATGGTAAGGAGCTCCCCCAGGGAAGCACTCCTCTGCGACAAGAGCAGTCTCGATCACGTGCGGGCAGGCCTGGGGGACGGGGAGCATATGCCCTCAAAAACCAGTACGGCCGTGAAAACCCACGGCGAGATAAAAGTAATTCCTCTGAATCCAGCAGAGCCCTCCAAGGCAGTCCGGATCGGGTCAACACTTGATCCAGACCTGGAATCGTCGCTCGTCACTTTTCTCTGGGGCAACTCGGACGTCTTTGCGTGGCAACCATCCGACATGCCAGGAATCCCTAGGAAAATAATTGAGCACAGGTTAGCCGTCCGTCAGGACGCCGTGCCAGTGAAACAAAAACTACGGCGATTCGCCCCAGATCGGAAGGAAGCCATCAAGGCGGAGATCGAAAAACTCCTGAAGGCCGGCTTCATCCGAGAAGTCGAACACCCTGAATGGCCTGCCAACCCAGTTATGGTTAAGAAAGCCAACGGGAAATGGCGAATGTGCGTCGATTTTACGGATCTCAATGAGGCCTGCCCAAAGGACGCTTTCCCCTTGCCCAGAATAGATCAGATAGTGGATTCGACGTCGGGATGCGACTATCTGAGCCTCCTCGACGCCTATTCGGGCTATCACCAAATAAGCATGTGTCGAGAGGACGAGGAGAAAACTTCCTTCGTGACGCCGTTCGGGGTATTCTGCTATTCCAAGATGCCCTTCGGACTAAAAAACGCGGGAGCAACGTACCAACGCGGAATGCAGCTTGCCCTCCATAGCCAAATTGGTCGAAACGTTGAAGCGTATGTCGACGACCTTGTCGTGAAAACAAAGAAGAAAGAAGACCTGCTCTCGGATCTACTAGAAACATTCACCAACCTCCGGAGAAATAGAATAATGCTAAACCCGGAGAAATGTACCTTCGGAGTCAGCGTCGGAAAATTACTCGGTTTCCTGGTATCACACCGGGGAATTGAGGCAAATCCCGACAAGATACGGGCGATCGCAGAGGTGAGATCCCCAAAGACAATCCGAGACGTCCAAAGACTCACGGGTTGCATGGCGGCCATGAGTCGATTCATATCCCGGCTAGGAGACCGTGGAATTCCTTTCTTCAAACACCTGCGACAACACAACGGCTTCGAATGGACAGCGGAGTCAGAAGCGGCATTCCAAAAACTCAAAGAATACTTAACCACCCCCCCGGTACTGGTCGCACCTAATCCCGAGGAAGGGCTACTGCTTTACATCGCGGCCGGGCCGACCGTGGTCAGCGGAGTGTTGACGGTGGAACGCGGAACCTTCGAGCACCGTGAGAGGATCCAGAAACCAGTGTACTACATCAGCGAGATCCTTCACGGACCCAAGAAGCGTTACCCCCAAGTTCAAAAACTCCTGTACACGGTCCTCACCACGTCTCGCAAGCTCCGACACTATTTCTAGGCCCACACGGTCACGGTCCCGACCACCTACCCTTTGGGAGAAATCCTCCGCAACCGCGAGGCCATAGGTCGAATCGCCAAGTGGGCTGTCGAGCTCGGAGAGTTCGACGTCCATTTCGTTCGGCGCACGGCGGTCAAGTCACAAGTCCTTGCTGACTTTGTCAATGAATGGACGGAGCCGACTGCTCGGCGTCGCCAGCGGTAAAGGACGACATTTGCACGCTACACTTCGACAGTTCCCTAACCATCGAAGGCGCGGGGGCTGGGGTAATCTTGACCTCTCCAACCGGAGAACGCCTGCAGTATATACTGCAGATTGACTTCCCGGCCACGAATAACGTAGCTGAGTACGAAGGGTTGCTAGCCAGTCTCATAGTCGCTTCGGCACTCGGAATTCGCCGCCTTCTCGTGAACGGAGACTCACAGTTGGTAGCAAGACAAGTGTCCAAGGAGTATCAGACTACAGACCCGAATATGGCGGCTTACCTTGCGGAGGTGAGAAAGCTAGAGAAGAAGTTCGTCGGTTTTGAAGTACGGTGTATCCCTCGAAAGGATAACTGCCAAGCCAACAGTCTTGCCCGCCTAGCCTCCTCACGATCTCCATGCCCACCCGGGGCATTTGTAGAAAGGATCTCGACGCCATCCGTGGCTTCTCTTGAACCCGGGGACGAAGGAGAGGTGGTTAAGCACCACTCAAGGGTGTCACCAGGTATTGACGCTCCGAGGGGAGTGGCGGGATCCCTCGTCGCTCCTCTCGATCTTGAAGAGTCGTGGATAAAGCCCATCCGCAGGTACCTTCTCGATCGAACTACACCTGAGGACGATACGCTTTCTGAGCAAATTGCCCGGCGCGCCAGGATGTACTCCCTGGTCGATGGGGCCCTCTACCGACGAGGAGCCCACGGAGTGCTCATGCGGTGTATCCCTTAGACGCAGGGTATAAGATTACTCGAAGAGATCCATGGAGGGGTGTGCGGGGCACATGCATCTTTCTGAACCCTGGTCGGAAAGGCCTTGAGACAAGGATTCTATTGGCCGACAGCCCTCCATGACGCGAGCGAGTTAGTGAAGCGATGCCGTCAGTGTCAATTTCACCGCAGACGCATTCACCAGCCCGCCCAGGCATTACAGACAATCCCCTTGTCGTGGCCATTCACCGCATGGGGCCTCGATATCCTAGGGCCGTTCCCGGTGGCACCCGGGGGCTGTAAGTTCCTCTTCATCGCGATCGATACATTCACCAAATGGATCGAAGCCGAACCTGCCTCACAAATCACATCGGAAGCGGCCAAGCGGTTCGTAATGAGAAACGTTATGACCAGGTTTGGCGTCCCGAGCAGAATCATAACCGACAATGGTACTCAGTTCTCCAGCTCCGACTTCATCGAGTACTGCACCGAGCTCAGCACCACGATATGCTACGCCTCGGTTGCACACCCACAGAGCAACGGACAGGTCGAACGCGCCAACGGACTTATACTCCAGGGGATGAAAACCCGCGTCTTTGACAGACTCTCCGCCCACGCCAAGGCTTGGGTACGCAAGTTGCCCTCCGTCCTCTGGGCTCTACGGACAACCTCCAATCGGGCTACCGGAGAAACACCGTTCAGCCTAGTATATGGAGCTGAGGCCATGCTGCCATGTGAACTTGCCCTAAAATCCCCACGGGTGGAACTGTACACCGACAAGGAAGAAATCCCTCGAAGAGAGGACGACCTCAACTTCATTGAGGAAAAGCGGACCCAGGCTCTCCTCCGGGCCACCCGTTACCAGCAGAACCTCCGTCGTTATTATGACAGACATGTTCGACAACGCTCGCTGCAAGTCGGAGACCTCATCCTACGACTCGTACAAAATAAAAGCAATAGTAATAAGCTGTCTCCCAAATGGGAGGGCCCTTATACAGTAGTCGAAGTAACTCGACCAGGATCCTTCTGACTAGCGATGGAAGACGGCCGAGTCCTAACGAACTCCTGGAACATCGATCAGCTCCAGAAGTTTTACGTATAAAGCTATTCAACTGACCACTCGAGAGCATCCCTCGAGTAGTCAGTCGGGGGCTGGCCCAAAGACTTAAACCCAGAAGTCATTCGTTAGAAAAAACAGAAGTACTATACATGTCTGGCGTACATACGAAGGCTATGCATTTACAAGTCGGGCAAGCGTAGACGCCCAGAGAAATCTTGAGCGGCTCGGTCCAATTCCGCCAGATGGTCAGGAAGGTTCTCCGTGGCTTGGACAGACACACCGACCGTGGTAAGCACCAGCTCTAGGCGATCTGCCATCTTTAACAGATTCTCCTCGGCGGACGAGGCTCGCGCTTTTTCCCGAGAAAGGGCATCAGAAAGCCGCGCCGATTGGTCTCGGAGTGACTGGACCTCGCCGCGAACGGAGTTCCACCTGTCATGAGCACGCTGAGATGAAAAACAACAAGGTCAGATAGGCGGGCAATATCATCTGACGAAACCTATGACGGGCAGGAACCGTCCCTACCTCCACCAAGGGTCTGAGTAGCGCTATGGGATCGTCTTCGACTGAGGCTTCCCCACCTTGCGGACTTGGCTCCGACTGGTCCTTGATGGGTGAAGAGGGGGATACCACGCCAACCGGGCCCCGACTAGGAAGCAATCTGGTAAATCGTTTCCTCCGTGGAGCAGCAAGTGGGGCTGGTTTCGGCGGAGAGGTGTCCCTGCAGGTCGCATTCAGAATCCAGGACTAGCAGCGTAAGCTCGATGAAAGCAAGAAGTGGAAGGATGGTACCTTGCCCTCTTTAGCGAAATAGAGCGCCCCCGCCGGACCGAAGGATTTCCCGCTCCTCAAAGACAGGACGGCGATTCGGATCTCGAGTCGCCCTGCGCAACCTCTCCCACCTTCTCGATGAGCTTGGTGTCCCCGTCGCGCTGTTCCTCGGCCGCGGCCGAGCGTCGACTAGGACTAGCGGGCCCAGCTTCGGGGTCGTCTATTCCCCATCCTTCTCTCTGTAGAAAGGGTCCGTCCCAAGGAACCAGTGTAAGGTGGGCATAAAAGACCTGGGGCCCTGAAAAGGAAAAGATTACCGCTAGAACCTCTTCCCGCTCGTGCGAAGGTCGAAGAGGTAGCGATGTGGGGACGACCTGGCGATTGGGTGGAGGAACTCGCTTGAAGAGAGCCTTTACCTTCTCGAACACTTCCGTTTCCGAGAGGGCTGTTCGAGACAAAGACAGCTTTAGAACACCCCGATAAGCCCTTCTTATGGGGTTATGAGGGGACAGCTTACCCATTTTCTTCCACCGTTGGTACGGATCGCTTGTTGAGTCCCAAGCACCAGTCTCCCTGTACCGTAAGGGGCAAATTCTGCGCCTGACGAAGTCGGCGGCAACGTCGACCGAGGACAGGTCTCGGGTTCCAGAGCCTTGATCTCCCCGACCAGGTGCTGGAGACGAGAGTCAAGTAGGGTCTCGTCGGTCCAAGAGGATGCCGCGTCGGGCTGAGTTCCCCAGTACCTTATGCTCAGGGGGATCGATGAACGGCAATAGCACCACTCGTACTCCCATCCTACAAAGGAACGGATTCCGGTGGTGTCGATATACTCCACGGCCCTATCTTCTCGAAGGCGGACACTCGCGCCTCCCACCACCTTCTTCTTGGTCCTCTCTATCTTGTGGAAATATCTGAATAAATCCAACGATGGCCGTACTCCGAGGAACGCTTCGCACAGATGGGCGAACACACTTAGGAGGGTGTACGAGGCCGGGTCAAGATTCACCACCTCCACTCGATAGAACAGGAAGATCGAATATAGGAAGGTGGAAGGAGGTAAGAAGAACCCGCATCGGAAGAAATCGGGGAAGACAACCAGCCAGCCAGATTCGGGTTCAGGAACTCTCTCGCCTTGGACAGGGCGGAATTCGGCTTGGCGGGTTGATTGGATAAGAGCCAGCTCTAGGGAAGATGCGAGCTTCGCCTCGGTCAACTCCGAGCGCGGCCATGGTTCGTCCGCCAACGGGCTCCCGGCCATGGCGAGGGTTTGCGAAGGCGCGAGGAAGAAGACAAAGAGAGCAGAAAGACTGGGAGGCAAAGAGACAATGCGTGCAAAATCCCCAATTCTTGGACTCCCAAAGATTTAAACTTTCACCAAAGTCGAGCGCGGTTTTTGGCACGATCAGTTCCATCGCATTTAATGCGGACAGTTGCTTTTTCCGCTTACCGAGCGCTTCGCGGGAAAAAGAGGGTCTGACAACCCACGACCCAGATGAACGCGTCGTGGCTCCACGCACGTTAACGGCCCCACGACGCAGAGAGAGAAAAAGATTCTTCATCACCACGCGAAATTTCCGCCACGATAGTTCAGTTTCCTAAAAATATGCCAGACGGATGCGTGTCCGTGATCGACGGATCAGATCGGATCAGAAAGGATTCTGGGTCTTTCCCAAAGGACTATTCCGATAAGGTTTTCACGACTACTCGGTAGGAGTTGAACCTACTCGGGGAAATCGTCGACACGGCCTACTCGGATCGCCTACTCGGAGTTCGTTCCCAACAAGGGCAGATTTCTAACAGAACCATCATGACCTCACTTCGCGTATTGATGGGGGGCTTGATGATGAATAGTATGGTATCCCGCGTATTAGGGACATCCGTATACAGAATCCTGTGACTTCAGGAAGGTACGGCGTACCCGGGAAGGATCCCCGGACGATAAGGTAACCCCTCTCGGAAAGAGAAGACTCCCCTTAAACTAGGAAGTTAATCCCGAAGATCAAGGAAGCCAGAGTCCTACTCGGGCGTAAGTCCACGTCCAGTACGACCCTGAGAACCCCCTATATAAGGATGAGCAATCCCATAGGGGAGGTCAGGTCGCATTAGGTCAGATTAGGTCAAGACAAGGTCTAGCAGATCAATCTACTTGCGGCACCAGGAGGCGAAGCCCTAGAAGACTCGCTGCCTCGAAGGAGTC
This sequence comes from Stipa capillata, assembly GCA_019208055.1. Taxonomy (NCBI): domain Eukaryota; kingdom Viridiplantae; phylum Streptophyta; class Magnoliopsida; order Poales; family Poaceae; genus Stipa; species Stipa capillata. Next base: position 169,423 of record JAGXJF010002261.1, read on the forward strand.
GAGCCCGGTGGTTTAGCATAGATTAGCCTATGATTAGGTCTAGGGTAGCCACTAACATACACCCCCATTGTAAAGTGTGTTCTCCATCAATATATAGCAACAGGACGTAGGGTTATTATCCTGAGGGAGGCCCGAACCTGTATAAAAACGGCTGTCCCCTGCTGTCAGAGCTTCCTGGCACTTGGGCCCTAGAGGTCCCTACCCCCCAGTAATCCTCATTCCACGACTACCGTAAGATCGCTGATTCATCGATCGTCGACAGTTTCCTTCCCGAGTAAGGTGCAGAGGGCATTTAGACATTATTAGAAAGGGCGGAACTACACTTAGGTTTTTAGTTAGGCTTTAAGCTACATGAATTGATGATGCCTTCTTTGGATGCAAAGCTCAAGTCTAATGGTTCCTATTTAGAATCTATTTGGGATACTTAGCTTTTTTAGGTTACAGAGTTTCTTAGCATTTCAAAATATTTTGTTTGTACATCGAATGTGACTATACCCTACGCCATTTGGCCCTATAGCTATACGACGATGCAATTTCTGCAAGTACCTAAATATAGAGGGTAATATCATGTCATACCACTGATAAGTTAGGTTTGGACATTTTATAACCATATTTAAATATATGTCCTACTTGAACCATTTGAATTTAAACCAATTTCTTAAGCTATTCTTTGTTTCTATTAAAATAGATTCAAATTTTGAAATTGCGTCTGAACCAAAGTTTCTAAATATTTTATGGGGCTCAGAACCAGAAGAGAAGTTAAGAAAACCAGATTGAAAGCAGGTGAATTGGCCAAACCAGAGACGGGCGATTAATTTTAAAAGGAAAACCGGTTTCCCGTTGGCTTTACGCCTTCAATGCACTTTTAGTGCGCTTTCAAACACGGGTGGCGGGTTTTGCGCTGGGGCGTCGTCACTTGCATGTGGTGGGCCACGTGGGGCGTGAGGCCCAACGGTCGGCGGCAGGGGCAGCTTACCCTTTCGGGTTTGCTTAATTAGGGGTGGCCAAAATGTCAGCCGTACTGGGATGGACTGCCGCTCGGGCCAGACGCCGGGACAGGGAAGCAGTGTGTCGGCGAGGAATGGGGATTTCGGCAGCGGGGAAGTATTTGCAAAATTGATGCACGGGTCCTGTTCAGAAGAGGAAGGTGGATTCGATGGTGGGTGGAGTATAGCTAGTTAGGCTCGGCTTTGGTGGGATTTGTCTCGGACAGAGCTGGCGGGTGATTGGTTGTGAGGGAGGAAGAAGAAGCCTGGGGAAGAAATTGAGGGAGGCCTTGGTATTTGGGAGGTGAGGAGGGAAAAGGTGGGGAGAAAAAGGAGCCCAGGGTGGCTTTTTAAAGGAGCTCGGCGAGGGGAGGCAGGAAGTGGCCGCTGGACACAACTATGCTAGGTGATGCGATAGTGCATGGACAGGCTGGTATTGTGCAGTGCTTGGGAGAGGTCGTGGGGAGGTCGTGGCGCGCTATGGCTCAAGTGGTGGTGCTCCAAGCGATGGGTGGCATGGGGTTGCAGCATGCGGTGTGCTGGACAGGGTATGCTTGCGCCATGCCGGTGATGGGAGGGAGCAGAGGAGAAACGGAAGTGACCCTGTGTGGTAGGATGGTGTGGCAAGCGTCAGCGAGAGGGACGGCGAGGACATCAGCGGGTGGCGTGGAGCGGCACTAGTGCGTGAGCTATGCCACACCAGTTCATGCTCTGTGCGGGCCTGGTGCGCGTCCTGAACGCGCGCTTGGCAATGCCACGCATGCTCTGGTGTGTCCAGCCGTGCTCTGGCATGTGCACAGGTGCCAATGTGTAGGCCTTGACTGAGTGGGTGAAATAGCAGAAGTTGGCATCGAAAACTAGAGGAGAAATAGAGGTTTTGGGGGCATGCCATTGATGCCAATGTCAGCATGGGCTAGAATTTTGGTGGTAGCTATTGTTTGAGACTGGTCCTGGAGATGTTCCTGGTCAGGAAGGATTCCTGAGATGCAGAGAGAAGTTCTGTGGATTTTTGGAGACCTTTGGATAGGGATTGAAGCATGATTTCATGCGAGAAGCCATTAGGGCAGAACTGCTCGATAGAGTTTATTTCAGAATTTTGTACTGAAGGTAGCTGGGTTTTTATAAATTTGAGTTCCTGGTAACATGTTGATCATTGTGTGATTTTGTGGGATTTTTCTGAATTGTATTTGCTAGGGTTGTAGCACAATGGTCATATTAGCTCCAATTTCAATTTTGAAAGTGTTTAAAAATATTTGAACTGGACCCCACTATGTTAGCTCATATTTGGGTGAAGATTAATAGCACGAGTATGATTTAAGGATTGGCTGAGGCAATAGATGATGCTATCGGCCTCTAGTTGACAATTGTCTAGCTGGATCTTCCAGCACTGGTTATTGTCTCGTCAGAGACGGGCTTGCTTTCAGAAATGCTTTTGAGAGACGGGCTTGCTTTCAGAAACGCTTTTGAATCTACTACTATCGTATTTCAAATGAAAACTTACTTTTCCGCTCAACATTCAACTTCGGGTAGAGCCACTTTCTTCAACAAGCCTTGCATGAATTACACTTGTTATACTATTCCCTGTAGGATAGCTTGCGAGTACATTCAATGTACTCACCTGGCTTGTTGATGTGGCCAGACGTGAGGGGTTATACCCCGAAGATGATGACAACGTATGACAAAAGCTAGGGCGTAACCCCAGTCGGTTGCCTGTCGGGTAAGGCATATCGGTAGGGCCGCACCATCGCTTGTTTTCCACTGCAGACTTTTAGCCATTGGGCTACAGGTATTTGGAGCCAACCTTTCCGATCGGATTATTTAAGAAATCTATTTACACATGTATGTCAATGATATTCAAGCTAACTTGTGTGTGCTGGCTACTGATCATGGGACCAACACAGTAAATGCAAGGGTAATCCGGTCCTTAAAACCGGGTACGCCACAAGTTGGTATCAAAACCATACTGACTGTAGGTTAACCCTAGTTAGCATGGCAGTTAGATATAAACCCTACGTATAAAAAGGTGTTATCGAAACTATACCTAAACTTACTATAAGAGTGGATTCTACTCTTCTTACCCTTCTTAACTTCCCCTCTCTTCTACGTTGCTCTAAGAGAAGCATAAAGTTTTCCTTGTATCCTCATCTACTTCAAAGCTTTTAGGCAATCCCAGTAAAGTACATAATGAGACCCATGCGGATAATGCGCAAGAGTTCGCCAACCCTACCAAGATTCAAGATGGATTGCATCATCACACGATTCAAGAAACTCGTCGAGACTCGCTACAAATGGGTCAACATCAACAGTTCGACCTTTCAAATCCATGACGTCAAGAATATGGGAATTCACAGTGTAAACACCTCATTAAGTGGAAAAGACCCATTGGCATAGGGCACCCTCGTCAGGAACGAGTAGCCAGCAACATTGAAGAATGCCCCACCAAGGATGGCGTCCTAAAAATCGGTCGTGTAGACTAAACCCATACGTTAGGTCATTAGACCTCACTTGCCGTGAGCAACGTACCCCTCTTTGGATCTAGTTTTAGGAGTCCCTTGTGGTAAAAAATATACCCTACAGTATTCCTTGCAACGCATTCATTATTTGGTGTTTTCCGTGCCTGTTGAAAAATGTGGCCTGCACATATGTCTTCTGACGTATGTAGCAATCACATCTACTTTTGAATAGTTAATAGGCTTTCCTCGTCTTTAGGCCCCACCAAGTCTGTCGATTTCTCTTGACCAAATCTTTTGCCATTTCGGCAAATCACCGACTGCCTACCATTGGTGGTCTTTTGTTCCCTTTTTGACCAATCATATCCCTACCCATGACTCCCCGTGCCGTGGCTATTCCCAACCACCACCGGCTATAAAAACCCTGCCCTTACCACCTTCAGAACCCATGCCATAGCTAGCAAAACCTTTGAGGAGTCACTCCACTCTAATCCCTCCTTCCCCCATATTTCCCTCTTCTCTAAGGAGCCATGCCGCACGGGACCCCCTAGGATGAGACCACCGCTGCTGGACTTGCTGGTTTCACAGATATCTTGTGGACCATAGCCCAGCAAGCTCTTGGAGCAACCCAGCGCCCAGAATATGATGTGTACCAAGAGGAAGCGTCCAACAACATGGGCATATACTGGGCAGACATGCAAGTCTACCAGTCCTCCGGCAACATCGCGACCTACCATTTCACCGGGAGGTCCATGCCTTCTCCCAACATGGTGATTCAGGTGGTCGTCTAGGAAGCCATCTCCCGTCTCCCCCACATGATCCCCAGCATGTCCCGGAGAGCTTTTCTCTACTACCCAAGCCTTGCCCTCGGAGAAGATGCCATGCACGCCAGTGCTCAACGAGAGACAGACGTGGCAATCGTCCACCTCACGCGCTACCTCGTCGCCCAGAACGACATGTTCACCCAGCTCACCGTCTCCCTAATTTTGCCTCAGAGAGCCATCTCCCTCATGTACTCTCAGTTTCTCACCAACAACTCTACAGTAGCAACCACCCACGCCCCTGAGCCTGAGGAGCTGCCCGTTCTTGGTATACCAGTAACCCGAGGTGGTTCGCGCCATCACCCCTTGACGGCCGACTACATCAGTCTCTTTGCCAGCTATGCTGCCCACGCTCGTGCCGAGCACCATCGCGGGCACACTACCACCCCTCATAACACTCCGACTACCTCCAAGAATGGAGACGTCTGCAATGGAGTCATTCCAACCTAGCCTTCCAATCTGGATGTAGACCAGGTGGAGTAAATTGTGGAGTGTGGATTAGCCACCTCCCATTTTCCCAATATTTTGTGTGCCTTGTTTGTTGAGGGCTTAGCCCTATGCCCCTGGCACTAAGTAATTGTGTGTGTTGAGTGCTGCTAGGCACGACCCTTGTGTTGTTGCCTTCTTCCATTCGATGTTCCATTTGCATCTTGGTTTGTTTCCCCAACCCTAAGTAACGCAATTGCGTGTTGTGTGTTCTCACTTTGGTGCGTTACCAAGACCACATGTTGTCCCCCCTCGTCTAGCTGCTATTTCCCTTCTTTCCTACCTCAATAGCTGATACCTGGAGTCAAATCTATAGGATGGATACATTGAAAAGATATGCAACTATTAGTATCCATGAAGCAATGATTTCCCTTTAGAAAACCCAAGTCTGCAACCATTTCTGTCTCCATCGCACCAAACCTTTGAAGGACCAACACGGACTTCAGCAAATCGCTCATTTCGCAAGAGGAGTTCATCATTTATCACTCACTGCCGACCAACCAGAGATATTGACAAGAAAGCCAGAATTACCTGCTTCAGCTACAGAGAACCGAGACATTACGCCAACAAGTGCCCCCACGAGAGGATGAGAAAGAGCGCCCGGCACGATGAGAAACGAGTTTGCTATCGATGTGGTAACAAGGGGCACGTCTTCAAGCAATGCCTGGACAGGTGTTGCAACTGTGATATGGACCATCCTAACAAAGAATGCCCAATGCACAAGGTCACCTACTACCTCTGCGAGGCACACGACCATGTCCTAGCATAATGCCCCATGGATTTCGTGATAACAACCATGCTTCAAGACCAGCGAAGAAAACTCCAAGAGGTAGTCAAGGATCTATTGACCATTGGATGAAATGGCTAATGCAATAGATAGACCCACCTACTCTACTCGACTAAAGTCAGCCCTGTGATTTAGTAGCCCATAACCCAGCATGTCTATAGAGAATAACCAATTCTAGGATGCTAGTATGTATTAGGAGGATCTTTTACCCCGTAATAATGAATGGAGAATAGATTGGACTTCTAGGAAGATTACTTGATGGAGGTTGATCTATTTAAATATACAAAGTTAATTGGAAGACCTGATAAAAATAATGGTTTAGTGGTGTCTAATACAATTACTGAATGCTATTCGTCGGATTAACTTAGCCTCTGGTAGAAGCAACTTAGACATGATATTGGATATCTAAGGACTAGATTGACATGGAAGGAATTGGAATATACCTAAGGAATTTAGAAGAGGCTCAATGATATTTGGATTAAGGAGGTGATTTCTAGCCTAGTGAATGAATTTCCTGATTGTCGGATTTCGGTTAACTAATTGAATGATCCCGAGAGAATAAAATGTTGATCTGGAATAAAGTGAATCTTGTGATTGGAGAGTAAAATAAAGGATTTCAGCAGAGTGGAATATATGAATGATTATCAATTTTGATGGAATGAGAATAACTGCCTCGCTGGTGGTATGATAAACTTTAGGTAACTGTGAAAACATTGGATTGGTCTAGGTCATATAAGAAGGAATAATGCTTGAGGTTTATAAGAATCAATCTTTAGATGAAAAGGGTACTTGGTGGAATGCCGTCAGATTTTAACCTTTAATCAAGGGAATTGCCAATCTATCCCTTCGAATCAAAATCACTAAGGCTTGGTGGATATCTTTACTGGCTTGGATTTAGAGAATGAATTCTCGGCAATGGGATTCTTAGGTAAAGGGATATACTTATATGGAATCCATTGCTAGATCTCGTGGATGAAACTCCTTAAGAGCTAATGTGAACAGAAATATACTCGGTCGGATTGGATACCATGATCTTAATAGAGGAACACCTCTTGGATTTACAGGAGATTCTTCAACGTGTTGGGACTCATTGTGTTCTAGTGCCCAAGTCATTTTGAGAATGGCACCTGATGAATTATCTGGGATAACTAATCAAATCTAGATTATATGAACGCAAAGCTAGAGTATAAGATGGAGGGATATCTGGAGTATAAACCTATGATCAAGAATACTAGAAGTTGGGAAAATTTGGTGGATCGATGAATTGATCATTAAGAGGGAGGATCTTTTGAATTAATGATGAGCTATGATATATTGGATTGACATAGACCCCACAAAGCTTTTTAAGGGGGGTAGTCCCATTAGCTTGGAAGAAAAACATGATTGATATGTCCTAGTGAAAAATGGTAGCTCTGTATGCCACCTAAGTGCAAACGAGCCATTGCGAGAATCGTGACAAGGAACAAGAGAAGTCACCACACCATATGTCACTATGCGGAAGTTGGAATAAGCTTGGACTTGACATATCAGGATTTCCCGTGGCGGATGACCACATAACAAAGCCTCTATTCTTCTCTCCTACTCTATCTGAATCACGGGGACGAGATTCCCTTTAAGGGGGGTAGGTTTGTAACGCCCGAGTTTTTAGCACTTTTTAAAACCAAGCATTTAGGTCCCTATTAAAACCTTAATCCTTTTTATCTGCATTTTTGGCTCTCGTGATTTCCTCGCATCCTCTCATCTCAGAAACTAAAGCCTGATGTCATGCGTATATATGCATATACGCAGATGATGCAACCCTAAAACAAGCTCCATGAACTACTAGCCTGAATGTTTCCCCCAAATCGAGAACATATACCAGTATATATGCGAGAACCCTAAACCCTAAGTCCCTTCTCCTTTGATGATCTACCAGAAACCCTAATTCGCTTATTCTCCCGACTAAGAGGTAAACCCTAAAGACACATCCACGTACATGGTAACACATGACCAAAGCTAAAATACTAGGCACCTAGTAGGGCCTATAGGCCAGAGGTAGGGCCCACCACCAGAAACCCTAACCCCTACCTCATTTCCTTAATTTCTTTTCCTTAGACCAAAAACCCTAAAACTATCATTTTATGTGAATTCCTTTCTCTAAAAATTCTAGAAAAATTCCCTAAAGTACCTGAGACCCTAAAACTGTCATTTTATGTTCACTACAAATATTTTGAACAACATTTAGAATACAAGATTGAGCAGAATTTACATTTGAACTACAACGCCCCTAAAGAAATCTCAGAAAAATATACAAAAATTTGACAACATAAAGTAAGCACCAGGAACAGAAACATGTAACAATCTCACCACCTTCAATTCAAATTTCTTGAGAACACATCATTGAACACTTTCTACGCTAAACATTCATGCACATGAAACCTTGGTCAAAAGGTATTGGAAAGAGTTCATAAAGTTCCCAGAGGCCCCTACCTATCTCTAACACCCATCCAAACTAACAGCTCCACCTGCAAAGCTTCTCTTGCCCCTCTAGACATGCTAAACCCTAGCAGCTGAACTAGCAGCCGAGCACACCAGGACGCGCGCATGGCAGCATGCGCCGGCACTGGACGCGCACCGGACACGCCCCCGTGCATGCACAGTATGCCACATGTTGGCATCCCCGCATTCTCGCCACCTCGGAGCAGTGCAACCAGGGTAGCCTTGCCCAGGGCCTCCCCTGGACCTCACCGAAGCGCATCACCACACCATGACTGGCCGGACCCCCTTCACCGCCGTTCCCGAGCATAGCAGCGATCAGCACACACACGAGCAGCTTTACTGCACCCCTCGTCATCTAGGAATAGCACCACCCTACCAGGCTGCATCCGGACCCTCCCCTTGACCCTGCTGTCACGCGCCAACACAAAGCGACCAGCCCAGGGCCCCCCTCACTGGCATCCCATGCACGTAGCTATATAAGGATGTCCCGAGCTCCAATACTTCCACACCGCACTCTCCTCTTGCTCAATGGCCTCCCCAAGTCTCAATTGCTCCCGAGCCCTCTTCCTCTTGCACCTCCAAATAGCTCCCGCCTCCTTCGGTTCTCTCAAATCCAACCAATTCCTGGCCTCCCCTTCAAATCCGTCTCTACCATAGCATTCCTCTCCCTCTAGTGAGCCGATTACCCATCTCAATTGCCATGGGAGACCACAGCACCGAAGACCCCCCCAAACCTCGCCAGCGTGCACTGCCTCCACCACCTCCGCTTGGTCCTCAAGCAACAGAGCCATTCTTCTCCAGCTGCCAGGTGGGCCACGGCCCACTTTTGTTTCACTGCACATCGAAGCAGTAAGGCGCCGGACGTTGCCAGGTGGGCCCAGCTCCTTTCCCCTTAAACCAAATTGGTAAGCCCTGGCAAGTCACCGACATGTGGGCCAGAACTTCCTTCGGGCCCGGTAGCAGGATAAGTGGAGGCACCCTGGTGAAATGCGCCTCCGACATCATCCCGATGCACTGGTCCGACCGGTTCGAGCCCTTCCCGATAGTTTTCACAATGATTTTTAAGGTTCTGGGATTCTAGGATTATTCTCTAACTTTTTCATGAAGAAACTTTTCAAAATTCCAAATGATTTGAATACAAATAGAGGAGGAGCTATTTGCACTTAATAAGTTGCTTTTCTTTAAGAAAATCAAACATTCAAAATATGTTCTAGAAATTTTAGGGCAACATTTAGACATTGTATAAACATTTCTAATCATTTGGAAACCCTTAGTTTATGCATGGATTAGATGAAGTCCAGAAGTAAAGCAAACCTTCTTTTGACCCTTAAAGCCATGATCTAGTTAGCAAGGTTCATGAGAAAAGACTAGAAAACCCTAGCGAAGGAACCATGCATAGTAAAATAGTGCCCGATACTACTACAGAATCCATTTAATGAGATGCTAGCTGTACAGAGGGCTCTTCCGTCTATACAGTGCTTATCATAGGCGATTCCAAAAGAGAACCATATGAGAAAATGACTACAAGCAGTACAAAACAAGCGGGATGCTACAGTACAGACGGTTCCTCAGAGAAACCGTCTGTACAAATAGCACAGACGGTTCCCAACTGGAACCATCTATACTGTGAAGGATAGCACAGACGGTTCCCTACTGGGACCGTCTGTGATATTAGTACAGACAGTTTCCAACTGGGACTATCTGTACCGTGAAGGATAGCATAAACGGTTCCCAACTGGCACCGTCTATGATATTAGTACAGACGGTCCCAGTTGGTACTGTCTGTGCTATCCTTCACAGTACAGATGGTCCCAGTTGGGAACCGTCTGTACTATTTGTACAAATGGTTCTCCACTTGGAGCCGTCTGTACAAATAGTTAGATAAGCTCACTGAGCTCTGCACGAAGCGCCGCTGTTGCCATTGTCGCGGCGCCCTCTTCTCGACCTCCTCTCCAGCTGATTGAACGGGCAGCCGACTGCAAGGTCTGGAGCTTCTCTCCTTCCTCATCGATGACATCACTGTGCTGCCACCGCTGGTCGGTGTCGTGGCCATCCTTTCCAACCTCCCCAGCCTCGGCAGCCACTTCCTCTAGCACCGCGGTGAGCTACCAATTCTTCCCGTGCCCTTCCCCACTTGATTCCATGCTGGAACTCTCCCCGCGCTAGCTCCCTTGTCACCGCCACCGCTGTAGAGCTCACCACCATAAGTTATTCTCTCACTGACATCTGGACCCACTCCATAAATCAGCCAGTTAAAAGAAAAAAAGAATATGACATGTAGGACCCATGTGTCATAGAGAGAAGAAAAAATAAAAAGAAAAATGAATATGAAAGTACACCCCACTTGTCATGCTCAATGGCTAAGTTAAGCTGAGTAACAAAAGTTTTTCATATTTTTGATTTTCTGAGAAAAAAGCAAGAAAAAGTTAAAAATGCTTTAAACATCTAAAAATCATAGAAAATTCATATGAACTCCAAATGAGGTGATTCTTTTTTATAAATTCATCATTTAATCTGTAGAATTTTATGGTATAAATTTTGTTCATGTTACAATGATGTAAAATTTTGAAAAGTGACCAAAATGCTTTAAACCCTAAAATTGCAGTATGATTTTTAGAAAAATCATGCACTAGCTCCAAAAATAATATATGTTGCACCAAAATTCAACTTTTGATATATGTTGTATCTTGGCTTCATTTTGTTCATGCATCAACATATAAAATTTTGACATATATAGAAATGTTGCTTTTTTAGATTATTTAAATAATTAGCTACTGACTTTATTTGAGTTTTGCATAGTTGGGTTTATATACGTAGGAACTTTATTACATGAATATTACTTTGGTAGCTCCTTTCTTGATGAAAAGCTAGGTGGCTTTCTTTTATTAGGTCAATTTAACATTAATTTCCTCGTTGTGCAGCACGTGTACGTAGCAAGATGGATCGTGGGTGGATGTACGGTTCTCGTACGAACAAAGGGTATCTTGATGGTGTGATGAATTTTCTGACAGCTGCCGAGGAGGATAGGTTGAAGAAGGGTGTTGAATTTATATATTGTCCTTGTTGCGACTGTAGAAATGAGAGATCATTTCTTAGATAGAACTCAGCCTTACAGATACAAGCACACTTGATTATTAGGGGGCTTCAAACTGGACTACATGTATTGGACCAAACATGGTGAAGAGTAATATGTTACATGAAGACATTGGCGTCGTCGAAGAATTCGAAGTCAACGAAAGGAGAGAAGATGACAAGAAAGTAGGTTGGCGCAGAGGACAATGATAGGTTGGATCAGATGCTGCGCGATGCTGACGTGAACTTTAATACTGAGGGAGACTTAAACAAATTCATGTGCTTGATTGAGGACTCTGAAAAAACTTTGTTCCTAGGTTGCAAGCCAAAATACACAAAGTTGTCATCCGTGCTTGAGCTGCTTAAATTGAAAGCAAGCTATGGTTGGTCAGACAAGAGTTTCATGGTGCTCTTAGGTCTCCTATCGGAGATGCTTCCGGATGGAAACGAGCTGCCCAAAAACACATACCGAGCAAAGCAGGTCGTTTGTCCATTGGGGATGGAGGTAGAAAGGATACATGCATGTCTGAATGACTGTATCCTGTACCGTAAAGAATTATCAAACTTGCATTCATGTCCAGTGTGCAAAGTATCTCATCACAAGTGTAAAAGTCAATCAGACGACGGTGAGTCCTTCATCTCATCGAAGAAAGGAATTACTGCTAAGGTGGTGTGGTATCTACCTGTAATTCCGCGTCTGAAGTTTTTTCTTGTGAATCCAAAAGAGGCCAAATTTTTATGCTGGCACTCGGAGGACCGTAAGAAAGATGGAAAGTTAAGACACCATACCGATTCCGCACAGTGGATAAACATCGACATGATCTTCAAAGACTTCGATGCGGAACTGAGGAATATAAGGTTTGCGTTGAGCATGGACGGAGTGAATCCTTTTGGCAACATGAGTAGCTAGCACAGCACTTGGCCAGTTGCTCTTAGTATGTACAACCTACTTGCTCCTTGGCTATGTATGAAGTGAAAGTACATCATGATATCGCTACTTATCCAAGGGCCAAAGCAACCTGGGAATGATATTGATGTATACCTAAGACCATTGGTGGAAGACCTAAAAACACTGTGGAACAAAGGGGCGCAGGTATGGGATGCATACAAACAAGAGAATTTCATGCTACGCGCATGTTGTTCTGCACGATCAATGATTTTGCCTGCCCTAAATAACCTTTCGAGCTAGAGTAAAGAAGTAGACAAGGCTTGCCCTCAGTGCTTAGATGGTATTGCGAGCAGGTGGTTGGCCCACTCCCGTAAAACGGTGTTCATGCGCCACCATAGGTTCCTTAATAGGAATCACCCGTACCGCAATATGAAGGAACAATTTGATGGGACGAGGGAGAGAGGTTTATTTCCAAGGCATTACAGCGGGGGGTTACCTTATCTCCTAGAATCCTCACCAGATACGTATTCTATTCTGATAATCCAGGGAGTTGTATACGGATACCTCCTCGTACACAGGATACTGTACTGATACTAAACAAGTCGTTGACTCAGCCTGGGCGAATGGATGTGCCTTGGAAGTTTCCAAGAAGCATGTCGCATAGCTGATCTCAAGAGTGAATCGTTCCTTGAGGGAGGTTCATCAACCATGTCCTTGCTGCCCCTCTAAGGGCAGTCGGGAGGTAGTTGGCCATGAACTTCTCGTCACCACCCGCAGCCTCGATAGTTGTAGTGTAGATCTGCAGGAATTCTGCAGGGTTTGTGGTGCCATCGTACGATTCTATTGACCCAGGCTTGAAATGTGACGGCCAGCGCACGTGTCAGAGCGCCCAGGATAAGGCTTGGCATCCGTTAATAGTTCTTCGATAAGTCACAAATTCACCACTGCTGGGAGTTGGGGATCGCACCCGACTTCGGTCGTGACGCTTAAGAGTTTTTCTGGGTCGAAGAGCATCACGTCGGTACTTCTGATTCCTACGCACATCGAGCTTATTGCGGAGGTCAGTGTACTGATCGTCCTGGTGAGACCTGCTCTTGGGGTGACATCTCTCTCCATCTGATTCTTCCTGTGGAGGAGTCTTCCTCCGATTGGAACTGTGGGTTACCAACACCAATCGAGAAGATTCAACGTGCGCTTGGGCTTGCTGGATCTCAGCCCCCAGTTGTTACAGCCATCGTTCTCCCTCAGATGTGGTTAGATTGGCCGTCGACAGTCGTGACTGTAGATTACGTACCTCGGAGAGTCTTTGAGCGGTTCGAGATCCAAATGCTCCTACTTCTCATGATGAAGCATTCGAATCTACTGGTCTTATCCTGTTCCCCGATGGGGTGGCCGGCGATCTTTGCGGTGGTAGCTCCACAGCATCACCCTGAGTTGTTCCATCGGGATCTTCTTGGGTGTCATGAATAGCAAGGACTACTCGAGGGCCCGAGTCTAGCGAGGTGTGGTCGAGCTCCATTGCGTCTTCCTCCTCTGGAGGGATCCTATCTTTTGAATCTTGATCGAGTGATTGATCAGATGTCACAGGAGACAAACCTAACATCGGGCTTGAAGCTTTTGCCTCGGCGTGGTCGGAAAGATCCAACTTGCTGTCAAAAGCCCTGGCGCACTCGATTGTGAAGTGATCTACTTCGCAATCCAAGTCATCCTCATGTGCATATTCTCCGATATCTACGCAACCGGTCATCAGCTCAAGATCGGATGGGCGGGTGAAGTCATCAAGAAGCCCTGATCTGAGAAGCTGGTACGTTGCGCGAAGCTTGTTGGTGCTATCTGGCCATCGTGGCTTGCTGAGTGTTCTGTCGACCCTACTGCTTCTTTGGCGGAATTGACTAGAGAGGTCCCCACGGTCGGCGCCATCTGTTGATGATTGGTAAACCGCCGATCTTACGGTAGTCATGAGACAGAAGATTTGTTGAAGGGTAGGGACCCCTAGGGCCGTTGACAAGTCAGTAGTGGGAGGCAAGGACACTCTTTTATATAGGTTCGGGCCTCCCTTAGGTTAATAACCCTACATTCTCTTGGTATATATTGAATATCGAGTAGCTTACAAGGGACCTATCTTACAGGGGATCTGTTGGTGTCTAGCCTAGATGGGATCTAAAATCTAGTCGGAGTCTACTTCGACTAAGTCCACGGGACTTGACTCCTTCGAGGCGACAGGTCATCTCGTGGGAATCGCTGGGGCTCTGGAAGGGTTCTAGTTTCTCAAGTTGTCTGGCTTGTGTAATCCATGGAACCTTGTGCAGCTTCTGGGATCCGAGAGACTTCTCTCTTGGCCTCTTCTCCCCTATAGGATTGCTGGTCCTTTTATAGGGGGCTCCCCGTGTCGTATCGCTCATGGATTTATTCCCGAGTAGGACTCTGGCTTCGTTAAATGTCAGGATTGACTATCTAGTTTAAGAGCTTATCCGAGGCGGTTGAAGTACATATCCTAGGCGGTTGTTTATTTGCAACCACTGACGATGACATAGCACCCGGGTATCGTCAAGGAGGACAAAACTGGCCACTCGGGCATAGGGTGGGCCAGGTCGACTACTCAGAGTCCGACTACAACACAGGGGTGCATCATCGACTTGGAGTACAAGACATGGACACGTACCTGCCCGGAATCCCGGGTGGCAGTTGTAACCGAATAGGAAACATATCTGTAAGCCGATCCGGACTCTTGTAACTCTACCCCGGCCGCCTATATAAGGCCAGGTAGGGATCCCCGGATAGGTAGACAAAAAAGAATAGATCTCTCAGATCATCTGATCATAGGCATAGACACATACCCTCATACGGGATACCATCAATATCATCCACCAAACACAGGACGTAGGGTATTACCTCTTCTCGAGGGCCCGAACCTGTCTAAACTCTGTGTCCCGTGTGCACCCATCTAGATCTGCTACTCGTACACCGCCCCATATTCAGTATTGCCGGAATAATACTCCGACAGTTGGCGCGCCAGGTAGGGGCTGTGCGCGTAGATCCATCTGAACAGATCCAGATGGGTTTCTTCAACAACGACGGTGACTTTGTTCCGGGCCAGGTCATGAGCTTCGACCCCCGGACCTCCGCCGCCACTCCAGGATAAGCTCTCCGATTCGGAAAGCTCGACTTCATCGCCGACTTGCTCGGCAGGCTCTACCTCGGCGACTCGGCTTCCAGCCAGTTGACCGGGGGTTTCATCGCCGACTCCAACGCCGACTTGCTCGGCAGGCTCTACCTCGGCGACTCGGCTTCCAGCCAGTTGCCCGGGGGTTTCATCGCCGACTCCAACGCCGACTTGCTCAACAGGCTCTACCTCTGCGACTCGGTTTCTAGCCAGTTGCCCGGGGGCTTTGTCGCCAGCTTCATCGTCGACTTGCTCGGCAGGCTCTACCTCGGCGACTCGGCTTCCAGGCAGTGGTCAGGGGCTTCATCGCCGACTGCATCGTCGACTTGCTCGGCAAGCTCCACCTCAGCGACTCGGCTTCCAGCCAGTTGCCGGGGGCTTCATCGCCTTTAGTGCTCGGAACCTCATTCGAGTTGACTACTTCGGCAATCAACTCCAACAATCTGATCGCGCTCGAATCGAATCTACTGCTCGGGAACGGGTCTTCACCCGTCGAATAGAGATCCCGACTGGTTGATACGGTCGAGTCCCTTCTACCCGTCCTCGACTACGACTCGGACGGCTTCAAGGGTTCGGGAAGCCACAATCCTTCTCGGGAGGACTTCATGGTGGACTCGGATGCGCCGTACGTTGCCGCTCGACTACGCCCGGGGGCTTACCGACTGAAGGATAAAAACGGCAACCTCGTCACCAACACTTGGAACATTGAACAGCTAAGTCGTTTCTATGCTTAAGCTTTGTACTTCCATATTTTAATTATGAATAAGTGAATAAATATTTCTTTGCTCCATCCGAGTAACTTTTGGGGTTCCCGACTGGCCCGCTATGCGCGCCCACGGCTACTCATAGCGGACACTCGGGGGCTACACCACACTGGGTGCGCCTAAACGCACTCGGGCTCCTCTCTTTCAACAATTATTTTAGTACTGTGTAAACAGCCCGGCGTTAACTCCTCGTCTTCGATCGCCGGTCTACGCCACAACCCTGCGCTACACGAGAAACAGCCCACGGCTAATCTCTACGCAATGGGGGCTACGACGGGTCGGCAAGAGCACACACAAAGGGCTAACTTACACATGAACGAATCTTTACGAAAGAAGAGATTAATAAACATGACACAAGTTCACCAAAACATGCAGAGTCACACTCGGACTTCCCGAGTACTTAACATGCATTTGCGAACGGTTCATGTATTTATTCCTACTTCCACAGGTTAACGCGGTCGGCGAAGGCGTTTCGCTGCAACATAGACCTCCTCCTCCTCCATCAGCCTCGAGAAAATCATCAAGACCCTCCGCTCGGTTCCACGAACCGAGTGGAGGCTCGGGGGCTACACCCTCTGGGTGCACTGTTCGTGCCCCCAGAATGAAATCTACAATAAAGAACCTCTGTCCGACTGCTCTAGACAGACACCGAACAACTCGGGATCGAAGCACTGCAGCCTGTATTCTAGTTCTGACGTGAATTTCGAGGGTATTCCCCTAGAGGGACACTAGTTGGACCTGAGCCGCTCGGGATACCAGATACCACTCAGGAATTCAGTCGGGACTCATGAAGTTCTAAAGTCCCTCACATTCTCCCTGCAAGTGATGACGAGGCCCGCTCAGGCGGATGCCACTCGGGAAGCCTGCCTAGGGGAGAGGGCAAAAGCACTCGGCGTAACCAAGACAAAAATCAGCTACTCGGGAATCATAAAAACCCTCCACTCGGTTCCACGAACCGAGTGGAGGCTCGGGGGCTACACCCTCTGGGTGCACTGTTCGTGCCCCCAGAGTGAAATCTATAACAAGACAAGGAGCCTCCGCCCGACTAATCCAGTCGGCCGAAGGCTCGGGGGCTACTGACGATGACATAGCACCCGGGTATCGTCAAGGAGGACAAAACTGGCCACTCGGGCATAGGGTGGGCCAGGTCGACTACTCAGAGTCCGACTACAACACAGGGGTGCATCATCGACTTGGAGTACAAGACATGGACACGTACCTGCCCGGAATCCCGGGTGGCAGTTGTAACCGAATAGGAAACATATCTGTAAGCCGATCCGGACTCTTGTAACTCTACCCCGGCCGCCTATATAAGGCCAGGTAGGGATCCCCGGATAGGTAGACAAAAAAGAATAGATCTCTCAGATCATCTGATCATAGGCATAGACACATACCCTCATACGGGATACCATCAATATCATCCACCAAACACAGGACGTAGGGTATTACCTCTTCTCGAGGGCCCGAACCTGTCTAAACTCTGTGTCCCGTGTGCACCCATCTAGATCTGCTACTCGTACACCGCCCCATATTCAGTATTGCCGGAATAATACTCCGACAACCACCTTGGATATGTTTTAAACAGGCATTATTTTGCCTGATTTACTAGCCTCCCTGAAAAAGCAGATAGTTCATATATATGACATATCACAGCACGGACAACAGATTTATATATATATCCAAATCACAGCACACACAACAGTTTTATATAGCACACTTCAATCATTCATTCTCGCATCGACCACAAGACATAAACTACAAACATTCACATACATATGCATACGAATAAATATTACAAAACTTGTTCACTTGGGTCACTCAATTCACAGTGAAGATATTGATCAAATTGAAAAAACTAGACCTCTCTTAATTTCTTCACATGAATAGAACCACTCGCCGAAGCCTCCATACACGATATCTGTTGATAAAGAAATCTCATATGTAAAATAGTGACGTTAGCAGTGAGAGGAAAAGTGAACTAGACATTTAAAAACATCAAGTGCACTTATCATTTGAAACCACAAGTTGGATAGATAATTACAAAGCTTGATTGTAGGCGTTAATGAAGTAACTAATGACCTAACTAGAAACCTAAATAATGATCTAACTAGTCGCAATCCTAAGTTCCTAGCTTGCCGTCGAGAAACTGAAGCGTCCTTCGGGACTAATGACCTCATTGTTTAGGAAGCTAGCGATGTGCGACCGGATCTAGGCGAGGTCCATATCTTCCAACTGTTTGATTGCCATGGTTTTCACCCCTCCCTGAAAACATGAGGCTTACACTCAGGGTGAATAGCATGATTAAACACTAGACATTAGTAGTGGCGATGGTTTTGTACCACTAGATCACTATACTTTGGGTTGCTGCAAAGGGCTAGCATGTGGAAACACACGTAATACCCACAGAGGTCAGTTCCTTCGGGTTGTTGCCGGCACTACAAAAGGGATATCGATTAGGTATAGAGGGCAGAAGTATGATGGCATTAGTTCAAGGAGTCAAGGACATTACAGAATACCTTAAACTTGGAGTCATGCCGTAACTCGACGGGCACTCCTTCCTTGACTTCCTTGTGCCCTCCTCCTTGTTTGACGTACGTGTCAAACGCTCTAGGTGATTCAAAACAATTAGCATCGAACTGTCTTTTCCTTTGTGAAGAAGAAAGAATAGTGAAAGTGCATTCAGTCCCAAGGAGTGTGGGAGGATGATTATCTAGTCCCAAGGTTTGGTTTTGATGGTTAATGGCAACCCTCACCTGTATCTAACGTTTACAACGAGTGTGAACAGGAGTTTAGATGAACAGGTGATCGATCAAGACAATATTTGAGTGATGATGAGGCCTAAAAAGAGCAAGGAACCGTGAAGGTCAGAAGGACTAGCTGAGTTAGTCTCCTGAGGCTCAGTTGCGAGGAAGCCGAGGCTGTGCCCGAGGGCAAGCGAGGTGATGGTGGCTTGAAGGAGTTCAAGGACCGTGACTGCAAGCTGGATAAGACCTGGAGGAGCTAGGAAGCTAGTGGATCTGCGTCAAGGGGTTCGCTGTGCATCTTCAAGGGCTGTCATCTTCACTTGTTAGCTTGGAACCAGTGCCAAGATTCTGAGCGAGCTGGTCAGTGGCAGTGGTGAATCCATTGTCCTCCTGAATCAGTTTTAGGCTTGTAGTGAGCCGGCCTGTGTTGTGCTCAGGTGCTGCCTGAGGCAACCGAGTCCACCTGAGTTTGGCATCTGAGACTCAGGTGGGTAGCTCAGCCGTGGCTAGTAGGTTACCAAGTGTATGTTAGCTGAGTCTCAGATAGGTTTGTCTGGTGGCTCTTTGTCTGACGTGGCATGAGGGTAACGACTAGCTGCCAGGGACTCTATAAATAGGGAACCTGGGGAGGTTTCGACCTCAACCTTTACCTCTACCATAGAAAGCACCCTGCTGTTGCAAGAAAGAGCTCTTATTCTCCGAGAGAGAGTTGCCTACATGCATCCACTGTGAGAGAGAGTTGCTTTACATCCTGAGTGCTTCAGAACTGAGAGAGTTCATGGTACTGGTTCCTCCAAGAGACTGAGAGAGCTCTTGGAGTTCGTCTGCTCCAAGACCAGGAAGTTGGAGTCGTTGGTGAGCAAGCCAAGTCTTGTGTGGCTGCCTCCAAGCATTTGTGAAGGCAATTTGGGTCTGCCTGTCTTGCTGCGATGAGATCAAAAGGATTCCACACAAGATAAGTGAACGAGGAAAGAGCACGGTTCAGTGCCGGCTGTGAAAGCAGCTTCCTCAACGGAGACGTACCACTTTGCTAAAGTGGGAACTTCGGTAAAACAAACCTTTGTGTCTACCCATTTATTTGTATGGTTTGTGTTCACTTGTGCTGATATACATAGTTCACTCTCTACTGCACACAACTGAGTTTCCCACCTGAGCTTCAGTTGACACTAAGAGCAAGTTGTCTCCTTTACTATTCTGTTTATCTGTTGCACACAACTGAGTCACTCACCTGAGACTCAGTTGACACATAGTTGTCTCTGCTCTACTTGCATTTATCTGAGTTATCTACCTGAGAGTCAGTTGCCTGAGTCAGTTGCTTAGGATTGGCCCATTTATTTTAAGTAAAGCCCATTAGGTTTTAATTTTATAGAGCCGACTTATTCACCCCCCTCTAGTCGACTCCTGAGATCCTTTCAAGTGGTATCAGAGCCTCGTTGCTCATATTGGCTTAACAGCTAGAGTTAAGGGATGTCGAACTACGAGGGTAGAGTTCCCATATTTGATGGCACTAACTATGCTTTTTGGAAGCGGAAGATGCAAATGCACCTTACTGCAATGGACCCAGATGTCTGGAAAATTGTCATGACAGGTCTCCAGGTAGAAAATGAGAGCACCCCTACTGATCAAGACAAGATCAACATCAAGAACAATGCTAGGGCTGCCAATGCTATCTATATGGGGCTGCAGGAACATGATTTCAACCGTGTCAGCACCTTTGATGAAGCCCATGATATCTAGAACACCCTTCAGGCCATTCATGAAGGCAGTGATACCTTGAAGAGGTCCAAGAAGGATGTGTTAGAGCATGATCTTGACAACTTCCACTGACAACTTCCACTATCAACCTGGAGAGGACATCAACTCCATCTTCTCAAGGCTTACAATGATCACAAATCAGCTGAAGGCCCTTGGATCAACCAGAGTTGAAGATGGAGATGTGATCAAAAAGTTTCTTTTTGTCCTTCCCAAGCCCTATCACACTCTGCGTCTGATGATGAAGGAGAAGGACGGCTTCGACAGGATGAAGCCCACTGATGTGCTTGGTAGGATGCTTACTCATGAGATGGAGCTGAATCACTCTAAGAAGCATGCTGCCACTTCTGGCAAGAACAAGGATATAGCTCTCAACATAGTGGCCAGTCTCAAGGACTCCAGTGATGAAGAAGATTTGGATGAAGAGATGTCCACTGATGAAGAAACTGAACTTGCTATGCTCACTCGCAATTTCAGAAAGTTCTACAAAAGAAAGAAGTTCTCTGGTTCTGCTGATAGATTCAAAGGGAAGAAGCAGCTCAACGACAAGAAATATTTTGAGTGTGGTGACTCAGGACATTTCATTGCTGATTGCCCCAAGAAGAGCAAGAAACCAGAAGAGGGCAAGTACAAGAAGAAGGAGGTCATTGTCAAGAAGAAATACCAGGAAGGGAAGCCACCTACCTTCAGAAAGAAGAAGACCTCTGCTGCCAGAGCATATGTGGGACAAGCTTGGGTCTCAGATGACTCAGAGTCTAAAGAAGAATCAGAAGAAGAAACTGAGCTAGCTGGGTTAGCCATCTGTGTCTCAGATGGATCACTCAGTAGCCCAGCTGAGTCAGGCGATGACTCAGTTAGGTCACTCAGTTGTGCACCTGAGTCAGACTCTCTCTTCGACAAGGACGCCGATCCTTCATCTGCTGAGACTCCAGCCCTATGCCTTATGGCTAAAGGCAATAAGGTATTAATTGAGGATGACTTCCCTGATTATGTTCAGCTAATGGACATTCTTGACAGGACAGAAAAGCTTCTTCGGAAAGAGAGAAAAGAAAACATCTCTCTCAGGGACAAACTAACTGATATGCAGGTGTCCCTTGATAATGCTCAGGATGCTAAAGCTGATCTTGATGAAGAAGTTTACTTGCTGCAGGTGGCTCATGATAAGCTCAAGTTATCACATGAGTTTCTAACTTCTGAGCATGATAAGCTTAAGGAAACCCATTCAGCTTGCTCTATTGTTATTCCTGTTGCTAATCCCCCTAATGCTGTAGAAACTTGCTTAAACTGTGCATCTCGCATCAATGCTATTACTTCCAATACAGTGTTTGTTGTTGATTCACCCAGTGGATCAAGTACTTCAACTGCTACTAACTCTGTTGATGCAGCAAAGTTTAATGAGCTTAAGGAAGAGCATGAGGAGCTGAAAAGGCTCATGAGAATAGGCTTATGCAGTGCTAACATAGGCATGCAAAACTTTGCTAGGGTTCAGTCCACCTTAGTTCTCAAGAACAATGGAAAAAGGGGACTTGGTTTCACTCTTGTGCTTGACAAAAACAAATTATCATATATTCCCTCTGTTGCTAACAAGAAATCCTTGAAGGACAACTTTGTTCCTCAAATGGGAAAATATGATGCTAACTCTCTTGCAGGAAATCACTGGAAAACAGGTGGTTATATGAGAATTCCCTCAATCCCCAGCTATGTGCTTAAAACTGGGAAGAATGGCAAGCTTGAGGCAAAGTATGTTGGGCCTTGGAGTGAATACAAAAGAGTACCGAGTATTTGGGTACCAAAATCTGTAGTCACCTGTGTCTCAGGTGGCTCACTCAGGTGCAATGCAAATGTGCTAACCCTTCCATCTGAGCTTGCAGGAGATAAGAATCTGAGAAAGATTCAGAGGTTCACTAAGCTTTCTAAAGCTATAGCTGCTAAGAACCCATCTGTTAAGCTTATTCCTGCTATTGATGCTTACTGTAAGAGACCTGCCAACTTGGGAACCAAAGACGTTTGGGTTCCTAAGTCTTAGAACTAATCATGCAGGGCTCTGCCTCCAGTGGAACTAAATGGGTCATGGACAGTGGCTGTACACAACACATGACTGGAGGCAAAGAGGAGTTCACTGAGATAAGAAAAGATAACCTCCCTTGCAAGTATGTCAACTATGCTGATGATTCAAAAGGCAGGGTATTAGGTTGTGGTAAAATTGCTATCTCTCAGGAACACTCTCTTACTGGAGTAATGCTTGTTGAGTCTATTTCATATAACCTCTTATCTGTTTCTCAATTATGTGATGCCGGTATGAAAGTCACATTTTATCCTAAAGAGGTTTATGTTCAGAAACTAACAGATGACTTACAAGTTTTCAAAAGCTATCGAGTAGATAAGCTATATCTTGTAGATTTTCAGGATCAGGAAGTAGCTGTGCCATGCTGCCTGATGGTTAAAGCTCAGTTAGGTTGGTTGTGGCACAGTCGGCTAGGTCATGTAGGGATGAGGCTGCTGAACAAACTTAGTAAAGAGGAGCATGTCCTAGGCCTAAAGCAGATCCAATACAACAAGGACAAGCCATGCTGTGCTTGTCAAGCTGGGAAGCAAGTTGGAAGCCCTCATCCATCCAAGAATATCATGACCACTACTACTCCTTTTGATCTCATACATATTGATCTGTTTGGTCCTACTACATATGAGAGCATTGGAGGTAACAAGTATGGTTTCGTTATTGTTGATGACTTGTCATGTTTCACTTGGGTATTTTTCTTGAAGGACAAGTCACAGGTGTACAAGAGGTTCAAGCATCTCATTGTCAGAGTCCAAAATGAATGGAATATCAATCTGAAGGCAGTGAGAAGTGACAATGGGACAGAATTCAAGAACTCAAGAGTTGAAGCTTTCCTGAACAAGCATGGAATCAAGCATGAGTTCTCTGGACCCTATGCACCCTAGCAAAATGGAGTGGTGGAGAGGAAGAATAGAACCTTGATAGAGATGGCAAGAACACTTCTAAGTGAATACAAGACACCTTATGAGTTGCTGACCAACAAGAAACCAAATGTCTCCTACTTCAGAGTATTTGGTTATAAGTGTTACATTCTCAAGAAAGGCAAACGTCTTTCTAAATTTGAATCCAAATCTGATGAAGGAATTTTTATTTGGTACAGCACAGAATCTCACACTTACAGAGTCTTTAACACCAACACCAAGGTTGTTGAAGAAGCTGTAGATGTGACATTCGACGAATCTAATGGCTCACAAGGTGGGCAAGTTGCTAATGATATTTCAGAGAAAGTAGACATTCTTCACAAGTCAACCGGTGAAGTTAGGCCTCAAGCTGAGGGTCCAGCTTCATCAGGTGTCTCTGAGCTACTTGACCCAGATGATGAGCAAGGTGAAGTGCATGGCATTGAGTACGAGTACAACCCAGTCAATGATCAACTGGATTCAGAAGCCTCCATGCACCCAGCTGAGTCTCAGGAAGAGCCAACTGAGTCACAGATACCCTCAGCTGACTCACATCCAGCTGTGACTCAGGTGGCTGAACCCGAACCCCCTGTGATCAGCAGGTTGCAGAAGGATCACCCTGTAGACCAAATCATTGGTGAAATTAATAGGGGAGTGACTACTTGTTCTCGTACTGCTAATTTTTGTGCTCACTATTTTTTTGTTTCCACCATTGAGCCCAAGAATGTAGGTCAAGCTCTATCTGATCCAGACTGGATTAATGCTATGCATGAAGAGCTGAACCAATTTGAGAGAAATGAAGTCTGGTCACTTGTTGAAAGACCCAAGGACCACAATGTCATAGGAACCAAGTGGGTTTTTCGCAACAAGCAAGACTCAGACGGCCAAATCGTGAGGAACAAGGCAAGGTTGGTTGCTCAAGGCTACACTTAAATAGAAGGCTTGGATTTTGGTGAAACTTTTGCACCTGTAGCTCGGCTTGAAGCTATCAGGATACTTCTAGCTTATGCAAACCATCACAACATCAAGCTTTATCAAATGGATGTCAAGAGTGCCTTCCTCCAAGGTAAGCTTGCTGAACTTGTGTATGTAGAACAGCCCCCTGGTTTTGAGGATCCAAAAAGACCCCATCATGTATATGTGCTCCACAAGGCTTTGTATGGCCTTAAACAAGCCCCTCGTGCTTGGTATGACACTCTGAAGGAGTTTCTTATACATAATGGCTTCAAAATTGGGCTTGTAGATACTACACTCTTTACTAAAGTTAAAGGCAAGGATTTATTTATATGCCAAATTTATGTCGATGACATAATATTTGGTAGTACTAACCATGTGCTAAGTGATGAGTTTAGCAAGATGATGATCAAAAGATTTGAGATGTCCATGGTGGGAGAATTGAAGTTCTTCCTAGGGCTGCAGATTAGACAACTCAAGCAGGGAACCTTCATCTCCCAAGAGAAGTTTGCTAAGGACATCATCAAGAAGTTTGACATGGACAAAGCTAAGTCAATATCAACTCCCATGCAAACAAATGCTCATCTTGATTTAAAGCAACAAGGTAAGTCTACTGATCAGAAAGAGTATAGGTCTATGATTGGTTCTCTGCTATATCTATGTGCATCTAGACCTAATATTATGTTGGGTGTTTGCATGTGTGCACGCTTTCAAGCTGATCCTAAAGATATTCATCGCACTGCTGTTCGTAGAATACTGAGATATTTAATTCATACCTCTGGGTTTGGTTTATGGTACCCTAAAGGTGCACCCTTTGAGCTAATTGGCTATTCGGATAGCGATTATGTAGGATGTAAGGTTGACAGAAAAAGCACCTCAAGTACTTACCAATTTCTAGGGTGCTCCCTTGTGTCCTGGAGTTCCAAGAAACAAAACTCAGTAGCCCTATCCACAACAGAAGCTGAATACATAGCAGCTGGTAGTTGTTGTGCTCAATTATTATGGATGAGGCAGACCTTGAAGGATTTCAACATATCCATGTCTCAAGTACCCCTCCTCTGTGATAATGAAAGTGCAATTAAGTTAGCCAACAACCCAGTCCAACACCAAAGATCCAAACACATAGAAGTGAGACACCACTTCCTCAGAGACCATGTAGAGAAGAAGGATATCCAACTGTGTCATGTGAGGACAGAAGCTCAACTAGCTGATATTTTCACCAAGCCTCTAGATAAAAATAGGTTCTGCACCCTCAGGCATGAGCTAAATATCATGGATATCTTGAATGTGCAGTGAGGAAATGATGATTCACGTGTACATATGTGTGCATTTCTGGATTTTACATTCACTGCATTCTACATGAGTCATCCACCTGAGTCTCTGGTGAACCTCAGGTGGGATAGGTCTTAAATAGATAACATGCTGATTTTTGCACCTTATTGAACTCATGGATTTTCCATTGAGCTAAATAAGTTGGATTTTATTATCTATTTCAATTCAACACAACTTTAGCTTTGTATTGTTGATTGTTTGGCAAGCTGTGTTTGAAAAGAAATCTCTTATCTGCTTTCATCTCTTATCTTTGAATTCTCTCTGGTAATCCTATTGAAAAACTTGTCAACTGAGTCTTTCACATGAGTCACAGTTGAACACTTCCATATATCCGGAGGAAAGAGTCTAAGTTTAAAGTTCTATTCAGTCTCTTTCAGTCCTACCTAAGTCTCAGGTAGTAGCCAGCTGTGTCTCAGGTGCCATAGGGCCACTCGGGATATAAATACCCAACTCTGCAACGGTTCGCGCTTAACCCTCTTCAGAGTGTCCTAAGCCCTAGCACTTTTCTCCACCAATTGATTCTCAACGATCGTGTGCTTCTCCGCCGATCCTTGCGCTCGTCGAAGCTCCCTCAAGCTCTTCTGTTGATCAAGCGCCTGCATCTCCATCCAAATTCCTCATCGTAAGTCTCCTTGAGCTGTTCTTTATAGATCTAGGGTGGTTTCCGCCTCTATGCGAATTCCACGTCTCGGGTAGCTTTTAGCTACGGAATTAGATAGAGATGTTGTTTCTTTAGCCTCCAGAATGAATTTTTGCAGCACATTGTTCTAAATTTTTAAATTTCAGCAAGATTCGATAAACCTAGGTTGTTCTGTCTCTACACCTGAGTTTCGCACTTTATCTCACCTGTGTCTCAGGTAGCTAAGTCAGGTAGCATGAGATAAATTGTAAAACCTTCCTGGTGTCACCTGATTTACTCTTCTGAGTATCAGTTAGGTTGGTCAGTCAGTTTCTTTCTGCAATAGGATTACCCCTTACCTACTCTTTATCCTATCTTACCTATGCAGATGTCTAGATCTGGTAATCAGCCTGAGGATATCACAGACGATCTTCCCCTTGCAATCAGGACTCAGATCTGGGAAAAGAAAAATCAAGAAGAATGGGAGACAGAGAAAGCAAGGAGACTTGCTAAGAATCTTGATGCTGCAGAGAAAGCCAAGAAAGCTGTTATGATCCCCTTATCTCCAGCAGCATTGGCCAAAAAGGAAGCAAAGATGAAAGCCTTGGAAGAGGAAAAATGCCAATTTGATGTGGCAGTAAAAGATTCCATCTCCAGGATGAAAGAGCTTGAAGCTGTAAAAGCTAAAAAGAAGGAAAAGCAAAAACAGGAGAGAAAGAAGCTTGCAGATGAAAAGAAAGCCAGAATGGCTGAAGCTAAGAAGAAGAAGGCAGAGGAGAAAGCTAAGAAAGCTACTACCAAAGATGCAGCCATCAAAGCTAAGAGGGCACCAGTTGTGGACACCCTCAAGAGAACCAGAGCTGCTGGTGGATCAGCTGACCTATCTTTGAGCAATATTCCTAAGAAGCCTCGATCAGAAGCTGTTATTGAATCCAGCAAGGCTAAGAGTCAGCAAAAACAGGAAGAAGAGGCTGCATGGAAAGCTGAAGCTGAGAAAAGAAAATCTCACAGTGCTCTAGTCAAAGAACTGCATGATTTAATGGGGATGTTACCGGCTGCTTCAGGAGTCGAAAGAGATGCTCTAAATTCAAAAATTCAAGATCTCAAGAAATTAATCTTTGACTCTTCTGATGTTCCTAAAGATGTCTCAGTCCAAAAGGATATATGGAAGAAAGACAAGGCAATCAATGAAGAGCTTCATGAACTACTGAGAAAAGAAGAGAAAGCTGTAGGAGATGAGAAAACAACTCTGATTCTGCAAATGGAACTCCTTGTACCTCAGCTTTCATTGGAATATCAACGTTTATGGCGCAAATATCAGGATAACAAGCTGCAAAGAAGGATAGATGCCTACACAATGGAATTGAACTCCTGCTCAGATGAAGCTCGTAAGAAGGTCTTGCAGGATGAGATAGCTGTAGCTAATTCGAGGATTAACAGGATAGATTGCTCAACTGCTCCTATCTCAGCAGTCCCTTTACAACAAGAAAGTGCTCCTGCCCTCAGCTGAGTGTGCCAGCTGAGTCTCAGGCAGCATTCTCAGTTGGGCTAGAGCTTGTCCCCACAGAAGTAGAAATCCAACAGAAAGCTGCTTTTGAATCTATGGAAGATATTCTTGCAGAGCTAGATTCCGGTGGGAAGAAGCTAGAGAAGGACCTAGAAGAGTCCATATCTGGGCTCAGAATGTCATTCGGTGAGATTCCTCCTGTATCACAAGCTAATCCTACAGCCGGTCTTTCAACGAGCATGGGATCCATCTTTAAATCCCTGTCTGATCTAGAACCTGCTCAAGGAGACCAAGAGCTCACTGATCAAGAGAGAGCAGTGACATCTTCAGCACCAGAGTCTGCACCAAAAGAGCCAACTGAGCCTCAGGCTGAATCAGCTGAGTCCCAGTCAGATGGATCAGATGACTCTTACTCGAGCCCAAGTGACCCTCAGCCTCCCTCTCCTCGCAGGAAGAAACAAAAGCCAGATGATTCAGATGAAAATATGAGGGTGTGGAAGAAGATGTTGAAGAAGAAGATTCTGAAAAAGAAGCTAGAAATGCCATATCTTCCTCTGACTCAGAAGCCAGTTCAACTGAAACTCAGGAGGCAGACTCAGATGAGTCTCTGGAAGTCAAGTATGCTGCTATCTTTGCTAAAGCTGCAAGGACAAACTCTCAAGAGATGAAATTTCTGTCTGCAGCAACACTCAAGAAGCTTCCAAAGGCAGATGCTAGTCTGGCTACCATAAATTTGGACACAAGAAGCACCTCCAACTACACTACCATGAGAACTACAAATCCATATTTTGACAGCGAAGGCAATATCAAGAAGAGGCGGTGTAGTGGTCAAAGATTTTGGAATGATCAGCAGCAGTCCAGCTATCATCTTCTGATACCCAAGAAGGATTTTGTTGATAGCATGCCCATAGATTGGGCCAATCTGGCTAAGAATGGTTTGGGCGATCTAAAAGATATCTTTGCTGCTGTTCAATTAGATCAAATCTACAGCATAAACCAAGAATATGATTCTGAAGTAATCAAGGAATTCTATGCAACAGTATTCATTGAGCAAGATCACCAAGATTTCATGCTGTGGATGACCAGAGGTCAGTTGCTGTGCATCACAGCTACAGAATTTGCTGAACTGTTCAACCTGCCATCAGGGCCCAAGCTATCAAAGATAAGTATCTCCAAAGGATCAGAAGAAGACAAGAGCTTGCAACCAGATTGGGTGCCAAATGAGACAAGACAGAAATTCTTTCCCACTGACTTTGTGATTCCCTCAGTCAAAGGTGTAGTCCCCAAGTATATTCAAAACTTTAAGGGACTCATGAAGACACCAAAACACATTGTGAAGATTCTAAATGTGTCTATCTGTGCAAAGGGTGGAGGAACTGATGCTATCTATAACCCAGTCTGGAGAATTCTTGAGCTGATTGCAATGAAGGAAAAGTTTGATGTTGCACGATATATCTTCTCTGAGATCAATGAATGTCAGAAGAATAGAACAGACAAGATGAGATATGGCTCATACTTAATGCATATGATCCTTCAGAGAACAGCTTTAGCACCTTCATCTTTTTCCTTTGACAAGAAGTGTTATCTCAGCAAGTTCAGACCTCAAAAGGATGACAATGAAGATGAGAAACACTCCTATAGCATCCTCGATGTCTCTCAGCCAAGTGCCTCAGTGCCACCTGAGCCAGCTACCAGAGCCTCAGTCAGAGTCCCTCAGCCAGCAATTGTACCCCAAGCAGACCTACCTGAGCCTCAGGTGTCTCCTGCCCGAGACTCAGCTAGGAATCCATCTCCTCCTGCTGAGCTTCAGGCTTCAGTATCAGTTGGCCTCTCCTCAGATAGTGTGCCCATGGTTCAACGTCTAGACAACCCTGCTGCAGTTGATGCTTTTATCAAGAAGGTTGTGCCAGTCCAGATTTCTGCTATCAAGAGAAGGCAAGATGAGCTGAAGCAAGAGATGACAGGGCTGAAGAACGAAATCAAGGCTGATATGGTAGATCTCAAGGCTTCAGTCAGCAGCAAGTTTGATCAGATTCTATCCCTTCTGCAACAGAAGCCAGCTCCCTGAAGATCTTTTTCCTATCTCTTTTTAGTGTTTAGTGGCAAAGGGGGAGAGATTAGATTCAGGGGGAGAGATTAGAGAGAGTATATGTAAAAAGGGTTAGGCTAAGAGCTGCATGTGTGTGCATGTGTGTCAAGACATTCTCTGTTTTTAAAAAAAATTGCTTATTCATATGATGATGCTCTGATTGTTTGTCTTGCTCTGATACATGTGTTGTTCTTTTTCTTTTGCTCTGATACATGTTGTTTATTTTGCTCTGATACATGTGTTTAGCTCTGATACAAGTATTTTGCTCTAAATTCTGTTGATTGCTCTGATATCTATTTGCTCTGATAATATCATTAGAAGCTCTGATACAAGTATTTTGCTCTAAATTCTGTTGATTGCTCTGATATCTATTTGCTCTAATAATATCTACTCTAATGATATCTGCTCTGATAATACTTGTTTTAGGAGAGTTTAGATTCGTACTCAAGCATGATATTCCTTGTACATCTGTTGCTGAGTACTTATTCAACATAACTGCTATTCTCCGCTGTGCTTAATCTTTCAGTTATGTTCATGGCAATCCTGTTTAGCATTTACTCTCCATGATTAAACAGAACTGTGCATTTGTATACAAACGCAAATTTCTTATATGCACAGCTTTAGGGGGAGTATATACTAAACTTGGTTGAATGTCATACCCTTTTATACATCTAATGCTACGTTTAAAGGGGTTGCCACTAACCACCAAAAAGGGGGAGATTGAAAGTGCATTCAGTCCCAAGGAGTGTGGGAGGATGATTATCTAGCCCCAAGGTTTGGTTTTGATGGTTAATGGCAACCCTCACATGTATCTAACGTTTACAACGAGTGTGAACAGGAGTTTAGATGAACAAGTGATCGATCAAGACAACATCTGAGTGATGATGAGGCCCAAAAAGAGCAAGGAACCATCAAGGTCAGAAGGGCTAGCTGAGTTAGTCTCCTGAGGCTCAATTGCGAGGAAGCCGAGGCTGTGCTCGAGGGCAAGCGAGGTGATGGTGGCTTGAAGGAGTTCAAGGACCGTGACTGCAAGCTGGATAAGACCTGGAGGAGCTAGGAAGCTAGTGGATCTGCGTCAAGGGGTTCGCTGTGCGTCTTCAAGGGCTGTCATCTTCAGTTGTTAGCTTGGAACCAGTGCCAAGATTCTGAGCGAGCTGGTCAGTGGCACTGGTGAGTCCATTGTCCTCCTGAATCAGTTTTAGGCTTATAGTGAGCCGGCCTGTGTTGTGCTCAGGTGCTGCCTGAGGCAACCGAGTCCACCTGAGTTTGGCATCTGAGACTCAGGTGGGTAGCTCAGCCGTGGCTAGTAGGTTACCAAGTGTATGTTAGCTGAGTCTCAGATAGGTTTGTCTGGTGGCTCTTTGTCTGACGTGGCATGAGGGTAACGGCTAGCTGCCAGGGACTCTATAAATAGGGAACCTGGGGAGGTTTCGACCTCAACCTTTACCTCTACCATAGAAAGCACCCTGCTGTTGCAAGAAAGAGCTCTTAGTCTCCGAGAGAGAGTTGCTTGTATGCATCCACTGTGAGAGAGAGTTGCTTTACATCCTGAGTGCTTCAGAACTGAGAGAGTTCATGGTACTGGTTCCTCCAAGAGACTGAGAGAGCTCTTGGAGGTCGTCTGCTCCAAGACCGGGAAGTTGGAGTCGTTGGTGAGCAAGCCAAGTCTTGTGTGGATGCCTCCAAGCGTTTGTGAAGGCGATTTGGGTCTGCCTGTCTTGCTGCGGTGAGATCAAAAGGATTCCACACAAGATAAGTGAACGAGGAAAGAGCACGGTTCAGTGCCGGCTGTGAAAGCAGCTTCCTCAACGGAGACGTACCACTTTGCTAAAGTGGGAACTTCGGTAAAACAAACCTTTGTGTCTACTCATTTATTTGTATGGTTTGTGTTCACTTGTGCTGATATACATAGTTCACTCTCTGCTGCACACAACTGAGTTTCCCACCTGAGACTCAGTTGACACTAAGAGCAAGTTGTCTCCTTTACTATTCTGTCTATCTGTTACACACAACTGAGTCACTCACCTGAGACTCAGTTGACACATAGTTGTCTTTGCTCTGCTTGCATTTATCTGAGTTATCTACTTGAGAGTCAGTTGCCTGAGTCAGTTGCTTAGGATTGGCCCATTTATTTTAAGTAAAGTCCATTAGGTTTTAATTTTATAGAGCCGACCTATTCACCCCCCCCCTCTATCGACTCCTGAGATCCTTTCAAATAGGCATGGACGAAGTCGAAAGTTTTGGTACTCACTCGTCGAGTAGACGCATGATGCCCACGTACCCTTGCTTGTGCTCGTTAATGCTACGCCTCATGGAATCAAGGTAATATACCTTATTCCATTTTGGCACGATCACGAGGAGGATCCAATGGCCCCTGGTTATACAATACGAAGTTATTACATGTTTAGCCATCGAACCATGAGAATTTGCAAAGGATGTGGCTTACCCGATGTTATAGGCAACCTGGATGTGATCTCATGCGGAGTACTCATGGAGTAAATGCAGGACGTAATCCTACACCATGTTCTTATTTGCCGCGATGCTTTGGGCCGAGATCAAACGTGGGTCGCCGAACCCCACAGAGTTTTTCAACTTTCTTCTTTCGCTTAGATCAAGCATGTATCTGAGAATTGGAGAAGAACGAGTTATATTGCAGGCACTTAGCGGTGATAAAACAAAACGGTGCTGTGTTGTAAGGACTTACAGCGTGAAGCATCTCATGAGACTGGCGTCCAGCTCACGGAAGTGCATCATGTTGAAGATGCCCGTGAATTCCACGGGAAACATATATCCGGTACGGTGCTTGAAATGCTCCTCCTTGAAGAAGACCATGAGGCCGACTCTTGTATCTGGGAACGGCCTGTTCGACATCTCGAGGTAATGATCATGCAGTTTCCGGCAGGCTATGCCCAGGTTCACACCAGCGTCCACCATAGGTTGTCCCTGCATGTGCTGGTAAGCTAGCTCCGCTAAAGGATATTCAACATCATCCGCCAGTTTTGAAGCAGACTTCTTGGCTCTGTATACTTTCAGCTTGGATGTGGCCCCTTGACTCTTCGTTGCAACACGGCTTGGCCGTGAGCTCTCCACTGCTGGTACTGCTGGGAGTTGAGGGGGTACCGAACGATGAGTAACCTCCACATGTGGCACTGTTGGCACTGGCTAAGGAAGCACGAGCTGCCTCGAAACCTCCGGCGGAGATGGAGCAAGCACCGGTGAAAAACTCAACATCCCTTGATCCGGCGAGCATGGAGGAACGGACGGTGCGCTTGATGCTGATTCGAGGACTATGTCCTTCTTTGGCCACTGGACGAATGACCCGACCACGTCGCTTAATGTCTGCATCTCATCAGATTCTCGCGCGTTCGACAAGGGACAGTTAGCGAAGGTCGGGTTGATTGACTCGACCTACACTCGCGTGAAGCTTGGCATTAATGGGACACCGTGTATTGCCGTTCCAGGAGAAGATGGCCACACCTGACCGTACGCGGCGTCCATTGAGAAGTTCGTCGTAGCGAACTATATCTGCATATTACACCACGTCAAACCCCTAATTTGGTCGACGGGAGAACAACTGTCCGCACCCGAGGCGCAGCTACTGTGGCGGGCACCCGGGCTAATTGCGACTAGCGCCCTGTCTTGCAGGTACTGTGCTAAAAGCCTCTCCTCCATCGCCCTCATTCTTTCCTCAAATTGCGCCTCAAGGGACGACTATATCTCCACTTTCATCTGCTCGGCTCTTGCTCTCTTCCTCTGCCGACGTGCCTCCTGCGTGTCCCCAGTGAAGGCTTTGCTCCATGTTGCCAGATTACCGAAACTCCTGGTGTGTCCATAGGGCTCCCTGGTGCCGATGGCCTCGGAAAGTATGTCTTTCTCCCGACTTGGCACAAATGAACCTTGAGATGCCTGCTCATTTAGCCCCACCATTCTCTGATAGACCTCCTCATCCTCAGGGTTTCTCCACACGCATTGACCACGAGGATCCACCTTCGTTCTCGCCCTGCACCAGTCCCGGATGCGGCTGTCGCTGAAATCCGAGAACACCGGCCACTGTCCATGCTTCTCCGCTTCCTCGTCCTCCTTTGCTCACTTCTTCTTAGCACAGACATACCCTAAGGTGCCGAGGTAATGCGGGTGCTTGTTCCTCTTGGCTAGCTCTTGCCCCTTCTAGCTATCTGCCTGAAACTCTTCCGACGACTTCAAGGCGCAGAATTCTGACCAATCTTCTTTGGAGACATCCGGGCATGCCTGGCAAGGCGACTTCTCTTGCTTGAGATAGTCCCTCACCAGTCTGTGCATGAAATTCCTCCAGCACTTCCCTGCCGTCAATATAGTCGCTCGGTAGAAATCGGCCTCCACTTCTTCTGGGTACATGAAGGAGCCCTTCACTTCGTCAAACAGGGACCTCCGCTCCACCCGTGTCAGCTCACCCCAATCCGCGAGGGTGATCCTAACCCTAGAACGAGCGACCACCCCGCATAACGTCCGCCACTTCTTCCGGGTTTCTTCTGGCTCAGGAACTTCAGTCACTGGATCCAATCGGTCAACTACCCATTTGCCCTTCGGCCTCCCCGATAGTTTCCTTGGTTTGCGAGAACCCTTTCTTGACGATGTCGATGGTCTTGGTGACCCCGACGGCGATATCATAGGGGAGGGCGGTGGGGAGTTCGTCTCCATTCTAATAAGGATGAAAACATAGTGGATTTGCAGTTTTAGCTCAAAGCCTATAAAGGAGAAGGAAGGACCACGCAGAATATTAAGTGACTAGTTGCTTAATATATGTTTCTGAATACCAAAGAGATAATGAGTTCAAAATGTACATTGTCCAAGGAGGTAAAAAAAATTATATGTAAGAACTGAAGTACAAATTCTACTCAAACTCAAGTATTCAATGTCTATACCTTGATCTAATGCTTGCGTAGAGAAAAGATAAGATTAGGTTGGGGGATGGGGAAACCCTCGATTAGTCTAATTCATCATATGGTTTTTAAGCAACAAACTAATAGCATATGTTCTTATCAGCCTTTAAACATACAAAATCATGCAAGTTGCTTCAAATGTTTACCATCATTATTAACTGGCCAAGCATCAAAAAATAGTATATGTTCCTTCAGTTGAATAAACTAATATGTGTATATATATAGAAAACAGAAAGAGGCCAAAGACCTAGGCAACATATGTTCTTATCAGTTTTGGATGCTCAATACTAGGTCTGAATTCTTCCTAAGGTTTCATCTTGATATAAGCTTGATCAAGTTAACCCACAATTAGTAATTTTAGAACTGAGCACACTGGGCTCCATTATCCAACAATAGATATAGTATCAATGTTAACAATGGAAGCACGGTAGAAATAGCGCAGTAGAAATCACATATATAACAATTCACTACAGCATCAATGTTGGTGGAGCTCCAAAACCGACAGATGTTGCATTCATGCATTGACATAGCCAATGTCTTGGCACGTACCAGAATTCTTGCCGCCGGAGATGGGGGTGAAGATGTGCGCACGCTTGGGGACAAAGCCACCGGTGCTTGGGGACGAGGCCGCCGCCGCGAAGGGACAAGGCCGCCGGTGCTTGGGGACGAGGCCACCGGTGCTTGGGGAGGAGAATGAGCCGGTGCTTGGGCTCGGGAACCTCAGCGTGGAGCAGTCGGGGCGACGGCGACGGCGTGGAGCAGTCGGGGCGGCGGCGAGGAGCAGTCGGGGCGACGGTGACGGCGTGGAGCAGTCGGGGCGGTGGCGTGAGTCCTACGCGCTAGCGAACAAAGGGTTCAGTCATGGCATGGCACGGTTATATTTGAGAAACTATTGGAGGTGGTTATCAGGATCTGACCGCCTCGGATAAGGGAAAAGGAGGCGGTTCGCCAGATCTGACTGCCTCGGATACAAAATATCGGAGGCGGTTCATCAGATCTAACCGCCTCTGATAAGGAAAGAAGGAGGCAGTTTTCACTTTCTAACCGCCTCTGATAAGTTAAAAAGGAGGCGGTTCTAACTTTCTAACCGCCTCTGATAGGACAGCACAATTTGGTTTACAATTCTAGAACATTTATCACGAACATCTCCAATGTTTCACCATGTGTACATAAACATAAACATAAACATCACAAGTATATCACCATTTGCACATGTACATCACTAAAATATTTCTCAACTTGGCAACAAAATGGAAATGAACATCTAAAATATTTTCATCGCCTTTGCTTGCGTTTCTTTTTCTTCTTGCGAGGCATTTCCTCTTCGAACTCTAGTCCTTCTTGATGATCTTCCCGTACGTACAATGCTTCGTTAGGTTCATCGGTAATCACGTCCCTTATGCTATGTTGCATCGGATGTGCATCTTCGAAGATATTGTATTCGTCCTCATCCACCACACCCTGAACTCTGACAATCTTATTCTTCCTCGCTGGGTCGGTCACAAAGAATACTTGGTGAGCTTGATTGGCTAGAATGAATGGGTCATCTTTGAATCCAACACGTTCAAGGTCTACTGTTGTGAAGCCGTGGAGATCGATCTTCGTAGATTGCAGATTGACCCAACGACACTGGAATAATGGAAACTTGAAGTACACATAGTCCAACTCCCAAATATCCTCGATGAACCCATAGTACCAGCTCCGTTTCCCGCTCAAGTCAGAAGCCTCTATGCGGACCCCACTATTTTGAAATGTGCTTTTCTTATCTTGATCTGTCGTGTAGAATGTGTATCCATTAATGTCATATCCTTGCCAAGTGATGACTTTGAATGTTGGGCCCTTTGCATACCAGGTTAGCATGTCGCTAGAGGCACCTAAACGAAGACGCTCCTTGAACCACTTGTTGAACTCTTTGTTATGCTCTCTCGTCCTCCACGCATCGGTTCTATTTGGATGCTCTTGCCTTAACTTTGCCCTGTGCTCGTCCATGTACGGGGCAATGGTAGTCGTGTGTTGTAGCACCGTGAAATGGGCGAGAGCGTGACCAGCTTGATCAGCCATTATTGATTTCTTTCCGATGGTCCCAACACCATCAAGCCTGCCTTTGTGCCGAGAGCGTGGCACGCCAATCGGTTGGTTCGACTCCATGTAGTCAACAAAGAACTCAACAACCTCCTCCACGGCGTAACCTTCGACAATACTTCCCTCTTGTCGATACCTGTTTCGCACGTAGTGCTTCAAGATTCCCATGAATCTTGAAAACGGGTACATGCTCCGAAGGAAGACAGGCCCGCACATCTTGATTTCG
The DNA here is from genome assembly GCA_019208055.1 of Stipa capillata. NCBI lineage: Eukaryota > Viridiplantae > Streptophyta > Magnoliopsida > Poales > Poaceae > Stipa > Stipa capillata. The sequence goes on from JAGXJF010002261.1 coordinate 206,501, forward strand.
TGCATGATGTGGACGATGAGATGCACCATTATATCAAAGAAAGACGGGGAAAATATATCTCTAGCTGACAAACAGTCTCCGCCGCCGCTAACTCCAGATCATCTAGCTCGAACACGTCCATCATCTTCTGTGAAATCTTGTTGAAGAAGAAGCAGAGGTTGGTGATTGATTCTCGGACGTTAGGCAGCAGAATATTCCTGATTGCAATTGGGAGCATCTATGCCATCATAACATGGCAGTCATGAGACTTCATGCCGATTAGTTTCAAGTCCTGCATCGAGACGAGCCTCTTGATGTTGGTGGAGTAGCCCGACGGAACCTTCATGCCATGCAAGAACTTGCAAAACTCGGTTCTCTCGGCCTTGGATAAAGTGTAACAGGCAGGGGGGACGTATGTCTTCCCGTTAGGCCAGATTCCCATATCCACCATGTCAAGTCGGGCCTTAACGCCGTCCTTCGTCTTGTCCTTCATGTTTAGCAGGAGACCCAGCACACTGTCACAAACATTCTTCTCTATGTGCATCACATCGATGCAGTGCCGGACGTCTAGATCCTTCCAGTATGGTAGGCCCCAAAACACCGATCGCTTCTTCCAGTATGAGGACTCATCAGCGGCCTTCTTTTTGTGAACCTTTCCAAGCACGACATTCACATCGCTAACCTTCTTGAATATCTCTGCACCGCTTAATGGCCTTGGTTTCACAACGTTCTTCATTCTCCTGTTGAACTGTGACTTCCACCTCCAGTAACGGCGCCTTATAGGCAGGAACCGCCGGTGACCCATGTACACGACTTTTCCGTAATTCTTGAGACTTAGGCTCACAGTATTCTCCATGCATATGACACAACCTTTGTGTCCTTTAACCGTCTGACCGGAGGTGTTGCCGGGAGCGGGAAAGTCTTGGATTGTGCAGAACAGCATGGCCCGCAGAGTAAAGTATTCTCTTTTGTCCGCATCCTATACCCGCACTCCTGTGTTCCATAGTGTTTGTAGATCATCCATCAACGGTTGGAAATACACGTCGATGTCGTTACCAGGTCGCTTAGGCCCTTCGATAAGTATGGACATCATAACGTACTTCCGTTTCATATAAAGCCAGGGAGGTAGGTTGTACATACTGAGAAGTACGGGCCAGGTGCTGTGTCGGCTGCTCATGTTGCCAAAGGGATTCATTCTATCCGTACTCAGCGCAAACCTTACGTTCCTAGTTTCCGCAGCGAATAGAGGATACTTCCTATTGATGTTTCTCCACTGGATAGCATCGGCAGGGTGTCTCAGCTTTCCATCGGATGTCTTTCGCTCATCCGCGTGCCAGCGAAACAGTTTTGCTTCCTTTGGGTTTGCAAACAAACGCTTCAGGCGCGGGATTACAGGCAGGTACCAAGCAACCTTCGCAGGAGTCCCCTTCATCACCTCGACGAATTCCTCAGCTCCTTGTACTCCAATCTTACCCTTGTACCGAGAAGCCTTGCACACAGGGCATGGATCTAGCTTCGCAAACTCTTTCCGGTATAGGACACAGTCGTTCCGACATGCATGTATCTTTTCAACTTCCAGTCCTAAGGGACAAAGCACCTTCTTGGCTCTGTATGTGTTTATGGGTAACTCATTCCCCTCCGGAAGCATGTCACCTAGGAGGACCAACAACTCGTTGAAGCTCTTGTCGGACCAGCTATTGCTCGCCTTCAGCTTCAATAGTTCAAGCACGGCATATAACAAAGCGAACTTAGCCTTGCATCATGCGAATAGCGGTTTCTCCGATGCCCCCATCAAGCCTAGGAATTGTTGGTACTCTCTGTCGGTTTCGTGCCCTTCAAAATCACGCAGCATCTGTTCCAGCTCAGGCATCGAGTCGGGATCATCGGACATCTCACGATCACAACCGATATCAAATGGCATATCGGTTGCTCCTTCATCAGCAAAAATATCATCATCTGATACTACGGTTTGATCTTCACCGTGCTTGGTCCAAGTTGAATACCCTTTCGTAAAACCTCTCTTGAAGATGTGGTACTCAATATGATGGATATCGAAAATCCTTACGTTACCACAGTCTAGGCATGGACAATACGTGTCAGCTCTACCCTCTCTCAACATGTCCGCCTCGGCAGCTGCCATAAATTCTCTCACTCCATCTCTATACGCCTCTGTGTTGCGAGCTCCGTACATCCACGATCGATCCATCTAAGCCATGCATATGGAAAGTTGAAATTTAGTTAAAAATATGAAGTGCATCGACTTCGTGACATGAGTTTAACACATTTCTTCAATTACTAACATAACCGAATTCTAAAAATAATTACTAACCTAACTAACTAATATAATTAAATAGCCGTATGAATTGACTAATATAACTAACCTATACGCGTCGACTCTCTTCAATTACTAACGTATAACTAACCAAATTACCACTTCTTGCGTATAAAAATTAAATACGCCACAAAACTAAATCCATCATTATTTTTTCCCTTTTAACCCACAAAATTTAAAATTCCTTCAAAATTTGCATACCTTAACAACAAATTTCTATGCATTCAACCATACGATAAGTCAAACATCTCGATCGATCTAATTATGATCATATAATTGAATATTCTCAATGTCCAAGAAACAAAGCAAAATCAACAAATTATTGGATAAAATGATTCAAAAACTGAACACTAACCTTTGGTAATCAACAAGGAAGTATTATCTCCAACTTCTCTTCCAAATGTAGCTTCTCCACCAAAAAATCGCCAGCAAATCGCTCAAAAAATCACCAGCATAGCGTCACATTTAAGACAAATCTTCATCTGGTCGTATGTCTACTCGCGCAGCACAATTAATACTGTGAATCATATTGGAGGTGGTTAAATCCAAACAACCGCCTCGGATATCAATTATATGGAAGCAGTTATATGTCAGCAATCGCCTCTGATATGTACTGACATATCCGAGGTGGTTGACGATATATAACCACCTCGGATAACGTCCATATCCAAGGCGGTCAGATATAATTAACCGCCTCGGATAACATTGGAGGCGGTTGCTTATTTCTAACCACCTCAGATGTGGTCGTTATCCGTGGCGGTTGCTCCCGAACTCGTTATCTGAGGCGGTTTTTTCATGCTAACTGCTTCCGACATGTGTTATTCGAGGCGCTTTTACTTAACTGCCTCGGATATGGCGCCTCAGATAGATGATTCTGTAGTAGTGAGAGACACAGGTTTTTAGGGGGCATAGTAGGTGCACAAGCATTCTTAGGTATATTAATGCACGATGCCACCAAAAATGCCTCTAAAAGTTATGACAAATTTGAATAGAAATTCATGACATAGATAATTTATCATGCTAAAAAATTTCAAATCTAAACTTGATCTACCGGTCGAGAAACAAAAACCAAATCTAACATCTCAATTTGGATATTAAATTTTATTAGATAATATATGCATGTCATGAAGGATGAAATAGGATCAGATCAGTCTTCTTAGGTGGTCAGAGTAGTGAAAAGCAAACTGGCTTGCTAATGTTTTGGATTCCATTCCTGAGGGAATAGGTGACACTACAGTCACTGTCGAAAACATAGACTCTATACTGAAATATTGGTTAGATATGATGAAGGTAATCACCACAAAGTGGTGTAGACCTCGCAGCAGTGAGTGAGAAAACTCGCTGCTATTGAAATGGACCCCATCTTGTAGGAATGAGCGACGCTACAGTTACTGCCGATGTCATAGGCTCCACTACTTGTGCAATTTCCAATATAGTAGAAGGTAGTCACCAAAATTTGCAAGTATTTTTTCATAATTTTCTACAAATTATTTAAGCAAATATGAGGCTTAAATAATTTATAGAGGTAGAAAAATATTAAATTGTAAAGAATACATATAAATGTGTGGTAAAACTGCAATTATGTGGAAGTAATACATGCAAAACGCAGAAAACATGTAACATATATGTCGATGATCGGTAAACCACCGATCTTACGTAATACGTGGAGTAGAAAGAGAAGAGGGGATCGTATCCAGAAGCTGATGACGTATAGGGCCACCGACACAGATTTTATACAGGTTAGGACCTTCCTTAGGATAACAACCCTATGTCCTGTTGGTATATATTGCCTAGATTGGATCTACAACTAGTCGGATGTGGTTGTCGAGGTGGATCTTCCCTTCTACTTGCTCGGAACACTTCTGTGGCTTGTCTATAGAACATAATCAGCTTGTTCAACCTGATGATCTTGTCCTCTCCGAAGGCCACCGGGGTCTTTTTATAGAGGACACACTAGATCGTAAGAGATATGGACTTGTCTCCGAGTTGGTCTCTGTCTTCCTTAAACGTAGGGATTGACTACCTAGTTTAAGGAGTCATGGATTCCTAAGGGTGGTTTCCTTATCGACCTAGAGTCCTTCTTCGAGGTACACATCTTCCTGGGTAGGTTAGGGTACTCCTAGGTCTCTATGTATTTGTATACGGATATTGTCATCGTATATAGTAGTTGTGTACTACTCATTGTTAAGCCCCCCATTAGTATGTGGAATAAGGCCGAGATGGATCAAACGAACAACCTAATCGGATATAGCATTCCGACCAGATGCCTTTCTAAATAGTCGTAAGCCTCCTCGAGTAGGATATTCCAGCTGTTGAGTGCTCCTAATCGGGAATTGTGCAACCACCGAGTAGCCTGAGCATTTTGAAGTAGGCTCCCGTCCGAGTAGAGACGCTGAGAAGTTCAATGGACGCTTGGTTCATGCCCGTGACTGTTCTATCATACTTATCTCAATCAGCAGGTTTTCCAAAATTTGAACCATCGTGGAGGAGATTTCGCGTGGTGGTGAGAAGCTTGTGATGGCGTGAGAAGCTTCTGGCACGTCTATCGGAGATGTGCGCCTGCTATGCCCCTTTCCTTGTGCAAACAGCTGCCCACGCTGATAAAGCTACTGCACGCATTAACTGTGATAGGACGTGAACTGGAGATCGTGGCCGTGGTCGCCACCGGATCCGTTGCATGGATAGTTGGGATTTCTCTATTTTTCACCTTTATAGAACATGTGTGGGACCCAGGATTTCAACGCGCCCAATCTTTCACTTTCCAAATACTTCATCTTCCTCCTCTCGCCTGTGCTCCTTGCCTTCTTGCTTTCACATTTCAGCAATGGAAAGAAAAAGCTTGCTGAGAAGAGATCGGTTTCGCCTGAGAAGGAGATGAGATCGGAGATTACTTCTGATCACTTGGAGGACATGAAGGGATTCAGAGTCCTTCAACCATACCATGGGGTTGAATTCCGCATCACGGTGATCATACATTCCCGACACCTGATCCAGGTTGGATTGTAGTTTTCACTGAGCATCTTGAATGCGGTTTCTTCTTTCCTCCTTCCGGCTTTTTCGTATTGTCCTCTAGTTCTATAAGATAGAGTTCATTCATCTCACACTGCATTCCATTGTGATACTGAGCCTCTTTGCGCATTTATGCGAGGCTTATCTCGAAATCCGTCCTTCTCTCGACCTCTTTTGTTATTTTTATTTTCTGGCGAGGACTTCGAATCGAGTTGTCGGAGGTGTCAAATTCTTACTCCAAGAAGGCAGGTCGGAGGAGCATATGGAATTCCTCGATAGAAACTCGTGGTCGGGTTGGCTTAAGAGATTCTATTGCCAATCCCATGTTGCCGGAGGTATAACCTTCCAGGGAGCCGCGCCAAACGAGACTAGGGCGTGATCGGAGGAACTGGACCTAGACCCTCTTCCCCAACCTTTGATCAGTGAGATCGCTGATCTCAAATGACAGGATTTGACAGCCTAGGATTAGCTAATGAATTCATCGAGCGAGGAATAACTCCCTTACGTGCCAGACCCTCAGGCGCCTGGGAGTCGTTCGACAACCTACGCTCGCCTTGTACAGGTAAAAACAGGTATGTTTTGACTCCTTAAGTCCTTTAACACTTGAGCGGACTGCTTTCCCGACATTGATTGCCTCCTTTTGCAGCCCTACCCTATACAGTGGCATATCGTAAGACAAGGATCCTCTTTGGACGAGTGCCACAGCGATCTTGTCGAAAAGCTCCTTGGTCGATACCCAGGCTGTCGCGACGGGATCGACTAGCGTTCTTACCGGTAAGCTCGAAGCTTCACCAAGTAAAGTCATTTGTTCATCCGAGTTCAGTCTAATTGAACTTAGCCATACTCGGGTACCCTTTGCAGTGTGCTGGTAGGGGCGTGCATGCTCTGGAATCTGAGGAAGTGGGCATAGCCTTTGAAGGTGTCGAGGAGGTCATATCCCTTGTTGTGCAAAATCCGTCACCTATGTCGGGTACTAAGGAGATGACACCTCATCTGACCTCGTCCAAGAGAGGATCAGGCTTCTCGGAGTGCCAGGTGCCACTTCGACCTAAGCAGCCAACGTGAGTCATTTTCTCTGGGAGCCTTCCCCCTAGTAGGAGATAATATTTTCCTGACTTTTTTTCCTTACGCAGAATGATCGATCCCCCTCCTCTGGTTATCGAACCAATAGCCTGGGCTGACCTTTCAGCGATGGTGACTGCATCGGTTGCCATTGACCCAACTAAGAAAGTTAGGCAGACCCCAACCTTGGATCAGCCAATGGACAAAGAAGTCGGAACCCTCTAAGACAAGCTGCCGCTGGAGCTTGTGACTCTTGTCACGGGAGGCCTCGACTTGTCCAAATACGTCAGTCCCTTGCTGAAGGTAGTATATCCATGAAGATTTTAGCCTTTTAAACCACTTGTAGTTAGACTAACCTCCTTACTGTAGCTCGTCCTGTTGTAGGCGACTTCCCTCCAGTTGGAAGTTCAACACCTAAAAAAGCGTTTGGCTGACTCCAATGTGGCTTTGGAGGTGAAGAAATCCCAGGTGGCGCAGCTAGAGCGTGAGAAGGATTAGTTAGAGCTGGAGAAGGCCCAGTTGGTTGGTGAACTGTCAGAGATCTGATCATGGTTGTCTCGGTCAAAATCCAGGGCATCTGATCTTGAAGACAACCTTTGTCATGCCATGGAGCAGCTCGAGGCGGTTTTGACAGAGTTTGGGGTTAGGGTTTATCCGTCCAAAAACCATGAGATCTGAGTAGCCAAACTGGTGGCGTCCCTCTCTCACTGGAAGCCGACGGTTAAGGTAGACATCAGTGACCGCCTCTGACAAAGAGTCTGGGAATCCATGTCGATGGCTCTGGCCCTGTTGAGGGCCTATCACCTGGACACAGACCTCGAAGCCCTCTGCAATGAGCTACCAAGAGCGAATGTGGAGGAAATCAAGAGGCTTGTTGCTGTCACGTATGATGTTGCGGACGCTTTTGCCGAAAGGATTGGGTTGTAATCTTCCTGCACAAACAAAGACTTGAGGACTTTTGGTCAATCTCTGTGTGGTGTATATATGTTTCGTTAACTCAGAATTAGAACTTATCGAGAACCGTAGCACTAAAGATCTGTCGAGGACTTTGAACATTTAGTGCTTTCTAATCTTTCTTTCCTGACCCAAGTAGGAAGACTTCGCTACTAGTCGAGGAGTTCGGTTGGTCGGGCCTTAGGTCAGAGTCGAGTGGAGGGTTCAGGGACCCTCAGTAACCAATCGACACGGTAAGGGCCGTTCCTCTGTCCATGTTTGAGACCGTAGCTTGAGCTTCTTCCTCTTTGCAGGGGGAAGACATAGGCACGTATGCTCATTGTAGTCGATAAATCATCTTAGTGTCATGTCACCTGGCTGTTCCTTGCGATAGCTAGTCAAAAGGCTTTGTCAATTTACTAAGCGTTGATCAGTTTCATCGAACGTGTCGTACTTCGCACCTTATGACTCCTCCTCAGCCCAAGTCGAAAGACCTTGCTGCTAGTCAAGGGCTCCGGTCAATCAGGCGTTAGGTCAAAGCCAAGTGGAAGCCTCGGGGACCCTCTGTCACCCGTCGACACGGTATGGGATCTTCCTTTGTCCCGCGAGGCTAGAGCTCGGAATTCCTTCCCTTCACAAGTACTAAGCTTTCGATTGCTCCGTAAAACACGTTATTGGAAACTTCTCACCCCGTTGTACCTGTCCAGCCCCCAACTGTCTATTGGAAAAGGAATGCTTTCGATAGGCAGTTAAGGATTGAAAAGATTTCCTTTTAACTGAGTGTTTGTATACAGCTTAAAAAGAAAAGCTAAGCTATCATCGTAGTCTTGCCCTTAGCTGCAACATCCTCTCAGCAACTCGTCACCTTGTCGACTCCACCTCAGCTCATCTGGGCGCACGTGCTGGGTAGAGATACCTGGTGTGGCTCACTGCTGGTGATCCTATCGTATGGGTGCTAGTTCTGTAGAGGACTGGATAGTC